>CAJHQP010001041.1:0-135013 GCA_905132765.1 Moricandia arvensis
AGAATTAAAAATTACGATTATAAAATAGACACCAGACTTCTTTATTGCCGTGTCCCTATAGTCTCGTGGTCTGCGCTTTTTGTGAGTGTTCTCACCCCAGCGTTCGCGTAGAGTCGGCTGCAGTTGATGATAATGAAAAAGTAGCGTTGTTAAAAATTATGTCACTTTATATAGAGTACTCTAAAGTGATGCAACTCCTCTGGGATCCCCAAATGTGAAAAGCCAAATCTCGTATGGGTTCTTCAATCGCCTATGCTTCTTATGTGATGAAAATGTCTTTAAGTGGGTGAAAACAACAAAAATAGAATTCTTGGTTAAATTGGGTTTTGGTTCGAAAATATTGGTTTGGGTTAGAAAGTGGTTCTCTTCTCCGCCCTGCAGCTCCCGAACCCTCTCCTCCCAGCTACTATGCTGTCGACGACGTCGGTAGCTTATCCAGCGATGTAGTCGGACGACAACATTTCCACCGGCGAGCGTTTCTTCAGGCCAGGTCGGAATGCATGTTTCTTCTTCTCTCCTCCTTGTGTGTTAGACATCGCTTATGGATCTGATACTTTCTCTTCCTCCTAAGTAACCTTAACAACCCGGAAGCTCTGATACCACTTGCTGAGAGTAATCCTTAGGTTTTAATTTAGCTTTGACCTAGATCTAAAGCTGAAAGTGAAGGCACAAACAATTTAACGAGTTCACGGCCGCTAACCGGTACGTCTCGTGGGAGAACTAATGCTCCTAAAATCCACTAGATCAAAGAGACTCTCGCAACACCAAATTAGTGTGTTAGATAGTTTGTTTACAAAGAACCAAATACTCCTAGCTTCAGGATACAACAAAGCCATTAGATAAATAGATTTAAGTCTAAACTATTTATCTTGTATTGCTGTCTCCTTGCTCTTGCTTATCAATCTGATTAATCTGATTATTTTTGATGTAAAATCTTTGTTTCCTTACTTCCGACGTTAGCCTAATCATTCATACTAATACTTGTTATATACGTATGTATGATGAGGTATACTTGGATGGGTTTAGGGTTGATGTTGGTCTAGATGCACCAAGACATGAAGAACCCATACGACTTTGGGCTTTAGGCAAAACCCACTCACATTACCCTCGCTATGTGCTGGATTTACGCATTCCACAAGAATGTCGTGGTGAAATTTAGAATAATTTTGTTTGATTCATAAATAATACATCATCTGAAGTTTTATGGTTTTTTATCTATCATGTCGTCATCCTTTTTAGTGTATCCTTGTAAGCGTTTTTAGTGGGGTGCTCAACCAACACATGTCAAATCTATGTTGCATAGTAAGGGTATGCCAGAGGAACTATAAGACAAGAGCCTAGAAAAAGTATCAGATCAGTCTTAGAGGAGCTGGTAATAATTTTAAATCTGATAGTTTTAGCATTAACAAAAGAAAGAAAGAGAACAGTCGAAATGACAGAGAAAGGAATATGTTGTAGTCTTGTAGACAATCATGAAAGGAGAAAATAAATTCTCGCCATGTCTCTTCCTCCATAAATAGCAATATCTCTAAATGAAGAGAGAGAGAGAGATTTTTTTAAGAGAGATTTTATTATAACAAATTGAAGCTACGATGGAGGGGGAGGCTGCTTTAAATAGGATATTGTATTTCATGTGGTAGATAAAAGCGAGAGAATGCTGCCCAATCATCCATTTATTTTGTTTTGATCAATTTGATTCCGAGAGAGCCCGATCTCTGGCTTTTTGGCGAAAACATGGGACCGGCGAGAGAGGACACACCCCTTCTCGGGGAGGAAAGACCTTTGTCGAGCCAGTTCAAGACCTTCGCCAATGTCTTTATTGCTATTGTCGGGGCTGGGGTGCTGGGTCTTCCTTACGCCTTCAAGCGTACTGGATGGCTCATGGGTTTGCTCACGCTCTTCTCTGTGGCCGCTTTGATCACCCACTGCATGATGCTTCTCGTTCGCATCCGTCGCAAACTCGGTGTCGCCAACATCGGCTCTTTCGGAGATCTTGGTTTCGCCGTCTGCGGCTCACTTGGGAGGTCTCTCGTTGACATTCTTATTATTTTGTCCCAGGCTGGCTTTTGTGTCGGATATCTCATCTTTATCGGTACTACTTTAGCCAATCTCTTCAACCCAACCACCACTCTGAACCTGAGACACGTGTCCCCTAAGAGTCTCTACATATGGGGATGTTTTCCTTTTCAGCTTGGCTTGAACTCCATCAAGACGCTAACTCACTTGGCACCTCTGAGTATATTCGCCGACGTGGTTGATCTTGGCGCAATGGCGGTGGTGATTGTGGAGGACGTGAAGGTTGCAGTGGCGCAAAGGGCTGACGTGGTTGCCTTTGGTGGCATGTCAGTCTTCTTCTATGGGATGGGAGTGGCTGTTTACGCATTCGAAGGGGTAGGGATGGTTTTACCCCTTGAATCGGAGATGAAGGACAAGGAGAAGTTCGGCAAAGTGTTGGCGCTCAGCATGGGAGTCATCGCGTTGATTTTCGGAGCTTTCGGTGTGTTAGGTTACATGGCTTTTGGGGATGAAACAATGGACATAATCACAGCCAACTTGGGGGCAGGACTGGTGAGCAGCCTGGTGAAGCTGGGACTCTGCATCAACCTCTTTTTCACTTTCCCACTGATGATGAACCCTGTGTTTGAGATCGTTGAGAGACGTTTTTGGAGTGGTATGTACTGCGTGTGGCTCAGATGGCTACTCGTCTTAGCTGTGACCATGGTGGCTCTCTTAGTGCCAAACTTTGCAGATTTTTTGTCATTGGTTGGAAGCAGTGTCTGCTGTGCGTTGGGCTTCGTGTTGCCTGCTTTGTTTCATCTGATTGTCTTCAAAGACGAAATAGGGTGGAAGCAACAAATTTTGAATTCTGGGATCGTGCTACTGGGCCTCGTTCTAGCTGTCTCAGGTACTTGGAGCTCCCTGAGCGAGATATTCAACTGGAAATAGAGTTTGTAGGTAGGTGCAAAGAGACTGAACGTTACTGTTTCTTTCTGCCCATTTTTAAGTTTTTTTTTTGAATATTTTTCTACTTTGCAATCAAGATTTCCAGAATACTATTTGTTACATAGTAACTATATTCGGAACCATTCGATTCAAATGTTGCATTGTTTTTTATTACTTTTACGGTGTTCTTGTGCAACCCTTTGAAGGTAATATTTCCAACATCCTAAAACAGCTCGTTTTATTTGGCCACCACAATAAAATTGGGATGTTTTTCTTTTGACATAAGAGGCCATTCCATTTCTCAAACTAAAAGTGGTATGAGAATGGGGACTAGAATAGAAGAACAAACAAAACATTTTTTATGAAAATTAAGAACTATCTTAGATACTGAGTTTGCTATCATGTTTTCCACCCTCAGACTGTAGAAAATCTTGAGGTCCTGAATTCTTCTTTGTAGTGATGCTATCTCCATCAGTTCAGTTGAGAAGCTAGCCATGCCGATGGTTTTTGAATCAACGAAAAGAGATCCTTAAAATCTGTCTTGAAGAGCTGACATGTTGAATATTAAAGAATACTCTCTAGCACTCAATTAAGAGCTCCAAATTATGTATGTAAAAGTGACAAAAAATGTCTTTTGTTTCACAATCCCAGTATTTGTTCCTTCCCTAATTCATCTTTCCAAACCCAACCATGTCCATTGTACGCTAAATTTGATGTCCATAATCCATCTACCAAAATAGATACTCCACAAGCTTAAGATTTGGGATGTTAGTGGTTGTGAGGAATCTCTTCTATGATCTTTGTATTTGCATCAAACCATGCTCGACATTCACTTTCAACATGTTTTACTAGTTCCAACGGGTCTATGGTGATTCATTTAGGTTTTTTATCATTACGGGCGTTCCAGATATACTAGATTAATCAAGGATAATGATCTCTATCTAACTCTAAATCTTCTATATCATACTTCCTCCAAAATAAATAATCCAAATTGGAATATACAGTGCTTATTGGGAAAATTGTTGGGCATGAAGGAGCTTACAAAAGAGACCATGCTTGTAGTCAAGTGGACACTCAAAAATCACATGATTCTAGATTCATCAGGTTCCCCATATCTGGGACAATGGTTATCACACCGCATATGACGACGTATTAGATTTTTCATAATTGTAAATGTCATGTTACAATCTGCCATATAAGATGACGAATCTTTTGCATTTATTATCCAAGAAAAGGATTGCAACTTTGTGATACTGGGCACTGTGACCATAGTTCCAGGTTCGGGGCGGAGGATAGTTCTTGCAACCCAATATCCTGATTAGGTATGTATTGTCCACTTTTTATGTAACTCAAAAAATTGTCATCTATGTTGGATTGGCTAATAGCCAAACTCCGAATGAGTTGGATATCCATGAGCAACTAGGTGTTCCAGAATTTCCATGCTCACCATGAATGAAGTCACTCTCTGTCATTCTCAGATATATTACTGGAGCATTAGGTCGAGTTCTTGCAGTGATCGTAAGAATCCATGGGTCTTCTTATACTCATATCTGAAAACCTGAATGTACTTTCTGTCGGGTTCACAATTTCAATATAGGTCTAGAAACCATTAGACTTGTCCAGACATAAGAAGTGACATCACTGACTATTGCTCACAAAAGGCAAACTGAGCCTACACTAAATTCCACGAAGAACTCTTGCAGGTACTGAATTTGGAAATTGAATCATTCTCTACAACTATTTTACTAATAAGGCCAGGTTAAGTTCATGGACCAAAAGAAATCCTAAACCACCTTCATCCTTTGGACATCACAATTTTCCTATTTCGCCTAATTTATCCCTCGTTTAGACGGGTTTGCACTCCACCAGAATCGTGCAATGGCACTTGCCAATTTTTGCAAACATCGAAAAGAAACAGAAAATTGTAATAACATATGTGGGTAGAGCTACAGCTATCGAATTTATAAGAATCTCCTTTCCTCCTTTGGTTAACCGCGAGCTGACCATCCATTAATCATATGCTCAATTTTATCCTTTAGGAACGCAAATAGTTTGCATTTTGATCCACTTATGTCCTTTGGAATGACCATGTAGGATCCCATTCTGCATTTATTATCAGTACCCAAAGAAGATTTGACTGCTTGTTGTACATCCCCAAGGACGCTCTTTCCAAATAGAAGCAAAGACTTCTCAAACTTTATACATTGTCTTGATGATTTCTCATATACCTTTACTGCTTTCATAACTTCATTACATTCACGAGGCTCCGCCTTACAAAATAAAAGGCTATATCAGAAAAAGGCAGGTGAGATATCAAAGGGCCGGCACATGCTAAACACATCCATGTTATATTATCAAGACTCTCCACATGACTTAAAAGGCTAACGAGCGCTTTTGTGAATAAAATAAAGACGAAAGGAGACAAAAGAGATCCTTGAGACAATCCTGTACTTGGGACAATATCACCCATGGTTGGCCATTCATGAGAACTCGATCCTTAACAGACATTGTGCAGCGTATTATCCACTATATCCAAGTGTCTGAGAAACTCATATTCTTCATAACAACTCCAATAAACTCAAATTCCATTTGATCATATGCTTTGCTTATATCTTTTTAATAGCCATTTACTTATTTCCCCCACATGGATTTGTTTGTAGTGCATGAAACATCTCCTGAACAATTATTATACTATATGTGATATGTCTACCCACAACAAAGGCTGATCGGGTTTCCGAGATACGCTCAGGCATTCAATCTCTGGCATAAGACCTTAGAGACAATCTTGTATCTCACATTATACATAATTATAAGTCAAAAATGGGCCATTTATGTGGGTTTGTCTTCTTCAAGATGAGACAAATATTTGTATCATTAAATTCGTGCATGCCATCAAAGAGGAATTCATTAGCCATATGAGTCAAATCCTCTTTCACTATATCCCATAACTTTTGGTAAAACAAGGTTGTCAAACCATCTAGTCATGTATCTTTTTCCGGATGCATCACGAAAATGGCAAGTTTTACCTCCCATTACCGTAACTAGAGCTGTGAGTATGGGACCTTAAAGCCGCAATCAGAATTCTTATGTGAATACAGTGAGGTTTAGGGAAACAGTGGGAAAATTCTATATGAGTAAATCTCTAAGATAGTATGCTCGAACTGGACTTAATTGTATTAACAATGAATATGATGCATACAAAGAACTCAGCACAAGATAATACAACTCGAAAGAGAGTATTCTAGGTCTAAGGTGAGTAAGTCATAAAATGTATCAATAATGATCTTGGATTTGTGTTTTATACTTCTCAACTTGTTCCAACTACTCCGTGTATCTAGGGTGCACGTGACGTGCCTTGGAGATTTTGGTCTGTTGATCAAATGATTGACCGTGAGGTGACCGGGTCTTTTTTTATTTGTATATTCGAAGCTTACTAATGATACGCCCTAGATAGGATCACTCGACCGGATTGGATTAGATATGAACTCACGGATGAGAACTGGGTGGATTGAAGGGTCGCACGAAGGTTGCGGAAGGCCTCCGATATTCCCGACTTCAGTTGGTGCTTGATATGACTCACAAGTCCACCAAAGGAAGGTTCTCTAGTTGTTGCTTGATATGACTCAGAAGTCCAACTATTTTGAGGATTGTTTAACTTGGATATGACTCACCAAGAAACAAGAAGAGTTCTTCAAAGAACAAAGAGTTTAACTCAAAACAAAGATGATAATCGAATGGTTTATTGCTGAAATGAGATTACATATTTATAGTAGCAAACGCATATGAAAGGACTTAGAATTTTGTGGAAAAACATGCATAGAAAAAGCAACAAAGATTAAAAATAGTCAAATGACTCTTTGGTTCTTGATCTGGTCGAAATGACCCTTGGTCTACTGTCCAGGTTCATCTGAATCTATTCTGGTCAACAAATAACCCTTCGCCTACTGTCCAGGTTCGTCCGTACCCAACGGGTGTACTGCGGAAAGGAGCAGGACGTATTGTGGTGTGTCCGTGTGGGTTATTGATGAACTTTCGTGAACGGATGACCACTTTAGATGAACCAAATCTTCAGAGAGCTTATGTATCCTTGCTTTATAGAGATTAGAATGATCGATCATCATGAAATCATCAAACTAGTCGGAAAGGTCATGTTTATGACCGTCGAGACATGCAATATGTACCAAACGGGTCAGAAGTGAAGTGTTGTGTCCTAACTCAGGTTCCACTTGTTGATCTTGAGTTCTGGCTTGGCTATTGGTCTTAGAATGTCGAATGGGTCGGGAAAGACTTGCTGTGGGACAGTCAATTCGTTCATTAGGTCGTGGTTCCAGCCTTAGGTCATTTTCGGATGTACGCGGGTCGATTCTGTAAACGGCTCTGTCCGTTGATCTGGTACGGTTGGATGGGTGAACCTCGGTTGGACTGATCTGATCGTCCTGATCACCATGCTGGGCTGGCTCCACGTACTGGGGTGCATCAACTACCTCGGGATGTGAGGTATCCGTTTAGGCCGGAATAGATAGTCTTTACCAATGGAGCATATCTTCATTGTCGTTTCAGTCCGTTTTGATTGGGCCTTTATTAGGCTGGATTTTTGTGATAAAATTTTCTTCAACATTTCCCCCCCCCCCAGCCCATTAAGTGACACATGGTCATCTTTAATGGCCAGAGACACCAGAAGGCACGAGTTTTGCATGCTCTAATCTCGTCCTTAGGATGAGTAATGATTATCTCTAAAGATCGATGGTGCGGAGGCTAGGCCGTCGAAACGTCACTTCACGCGAGAATCTTTTTTGAATGACTCAAAACTATCACAATCACAATAATATTGATGGCCAGTATAGAGCGAATCTTGCTTACTTCGATGGTGGGGTTATGGAGGTTTGAGAGTATTTCATTCCTCTCCTCTTTTTGTTGTTGTTTATGTTGCCTGATAAGGGCTTTTTGTAACCAGTACCTTAAGACTTTATTTTTAGTAGGTTTTGAGAAGTGTACCAGTCGTAGGTTTAGGAATTCTCGTGTGGTGCTACTGGATGGAGGAGTGCGGTACCTCAATGATTTGGCAGACCTATTATAGTAGTGCCTTTTCTCGTAGTAAGAGCGGGTGAGTTCTCGAGCTTCTCGTTATAAGAGAGATTTTAAAGAATGGTGGGTATATTCGTTGTAGTTTTCTGCTCTCGTGATAGATTGAGCGAAATACTATTTTATAGAATTTGAGTAAGATACCGATATTGATATTTTAAGAAAAATAGATTGTTGAAGTAGTTGAGATGTTCACTCGATAAGTGGTTTTATCAATATGACAATATTTTTTGTGGATGTAAGAGGAAACTCGTGTGGTTTTCTCTGTCCTCGTGGATTAACGAGCAAAGTACCTAGTTTGAGGGCTCTTTTTACATGTCTTGGTTCATGGAATATCGTAATAAAATTTGATATGGTTCCTCCTGGGTCTGCAGTGTTTGCACACAAAGTACTGAGCTCGGGAACACGATTATAGTATTCTGAGAATTGGTTTCGTTAATTTAGAGGATGGGGTGGCTGCGCTCTTTGGGAAGAGCTTCCTATGTATCATGTTAAGGGATCAATCCTATACATAGTTTGATTATTAGGATCATACTCAGTCGTGATAGAGTTTGAGTTTGAAAGAAATAAAAATGTATCCCCAGTTTTAAGGCCCACCTCTCCGTGTTATTGCTGACTGCTTTTCGCAGTCATCGTTGTCTGACTCTTGAATTGTAGTAGTGGACGTCTGTTTGTTGATAATTTTGAATCCGGATCAGGGCATGTTCTCCACGTGTGTCGATGAACTCCAGCTGCTCTCGGAGCATCTCTACATTCAGCCCGGGGTTCCGAGTGCATACACTCCACTCCGCCGTAGGCGTGGTATAGCTGTTTCGGCAGGTATGACATCTTCCATCCCGTAAGCCAAAGAGAATGGGTTTCTTATCGAGATGATATGAAGTTATCTCTCAGGTTTAATATTAAAGCAAACTAAGTATGTTATCAAGAGTATATTAAGGTGCAGATCTCGTACTCAAAATCAAGTTATAATCAATCAACTTTCTTGTGCAAGGATTTTTTTAATGTCTAAATCTAGGAATCCTAGTCTCACATGTAAATCCTCGGGGAGTGTCAATCGGCGCCAGATTATGGGTGTCGATCAATACTACTTCTAGACAAGCTTTAGCGAATAAGTTTGATAGGTTCTCTAACCTCCTAGACCAACCGTCGTATGCGCCTAGTCAATCAGATCATACTAGTCTTAATTCAAATAGTAAACCAATCCTTCCACTGCGCCAACTTATCCTAAGATTTAAGGTATTAATCTTAATCATTGTAGTAAGAACAACTAGATGAAGAACTAATTAATTTTCCTAACGACAATACAAATATAGCAGACTATTAACAAGCTATGAAGAACCCTACATCTAACAATGAAACTACGCAGAGATAATCATAGAGAACATGATATTAGTCTGAATAAATTGCACAAAATGAAATAGAAAGAGTAGAGAAACAAAGTAGAAAACAAAAGAAGTTCAAGACTTCTCTTAGAAGGTGTTCAGATCTCTCTCTCCAATCTTAGGCTTTCTCTCCTCTAGAATAATGAAGCGTTGTCAACCGTCAGTTATAAAACAATTTAAAACTCTAATAAATAGTCTAATACGTGTCCAGGAACTTGGTGCGGTTCCTGGAATTTCTAAGCAATTCTTGTAATTTCTTCAAATCATCATTAAACTCTCGGGCAGCTGAGGTGTTGATCGACACTCTTGAATCAGTGTCGATAGATGCTTTTCGTATGAACATGCTCCGACTTCAAGTGTTTAGGAGAGTCTTCCTCAAAGCTCCAAAATGATCCAAAACCTCCAATGTTGTCCAATAAGTACCTAGAACTGAAAAAGACTCTAAAACAACTTCAAATGCATATAAAAGACTCTAAAAACATACTTATATCATGAGTGGGAACAGGTAAATTTCATATCGTATCACCCATGACATCATATTTCCATCACTTGGAAACTCCAGCGTTCCACATTCATTAATCATATGTTTGAAAGTTAAGAAAGAGCTATTAGAGTGTCGTCTATCCGCTTTCTTTTCATGATGACCTATTATTTCACTGAAGTCGTCAATCATAGCCCATAATCTATTGTAGCAATATGCATAAGGTATTCCCAAACATGTTCCATGCGTTCTAAAACATGGTCCATATAAACAAATGTTGTATAAACTTTTATTCCATCAGTGAGTGCTTCTACATCAATCATTCTTTTATTTGAAAATAAAATGTTGACTTGAAAATCATCCATGAAAAATAAAGATAAATCTCCACAATGGCCAAGTGGCTCAACGATAAATAACTTATCAAAACCTAAGTTATCCTGAATGTTTTGCAATAACAGCTTCATAATATTCATGTAAGGAAGGAATAAGAGTATTGGAAGATGCTTTGACATATCTCCATTAGGCTTAGAACTGTGGGATCGTTTCCAGTCCCTCAATAGTTTCAACTCATTGTCTTTATTGATTATGTTTAGAAAGGATTTTTGGAATTCATCAAACCTTTATTTTGAGATTGTGTGCAAAAATTCTGTTTCTTTGAACCTTCACCCTCGAGATGAGCACTCTTGTGTTCACCACTTGTTGATGTGCATGTTGCTCTCTAGCAGAGAGAACCCCACAAAGGTTCTCTTGCTTCTTTGAAACATCTTTAGCAGTGAATGATTCACAAGAAACACTTTGAGTTACCTTTTATGTTCCCATATCAAAGAAAAAAAGGGTTTTGGTCCAACCTAGTCTTATATCAAATAAAGCCTACCATGTTTTAATACTAACTCTTTTTAATCAACTTAATTTGTTTTAAATATAGTAGGTGAATCATGCATATATAAATATTGTATGAAGAAATATATATTTTATTTACAATGTTATATTTTTTTAATAGTAACTAAAATATATTCTTTTAATTAACTTGTAACTCCCAATAATTTAAAACTCAAAAATTTCACTATTCTATTTTTTTAAGTTGTAAGACTTAATGATAATTCAACATTAATCTAAATCTCTAAAACTATTTCTCTTACATAGGTACAATGTTGTATTTGGTCAGGTAACTGGTTCTGAAATTACTTTTTATTTTAAATATGATTATGGTATTCAATTCTAAAACTAAAGGTAATTGGTTATAAAATTATCTCTTATTTTTAGATTTGATATAAATAAATAAAACATTAAAATCACCAACCATTTAAACTATAACAATTTTTCAAAACTAAAAATCACCGACCACTAAAATTTACTAGCTAAAAATCACCAACCAATAAAAATCACCAACCACTAAAAGGAATAACACCTAATCAAAAATCACATAACTAAATTCTTTTAATATATATTATAGCTGTATCCCTCCTCCACAGACAAATATTTTTCACTTTTATAATATGTATATGTGGCAAGAAGTTTAATGTTATGTATATTATATAGCTCTATAACACAGTTGTTTTGTGTTTCATGTAATTAGTATATAATGGTTTATATTGTATAATAATTATTTTCATCAGTTATTCATGAACACAATCTATTCTTACAACTTGTACTCTAAGAACTTCTTAATTTAAAATAAGGAAAAATTTCAATTTTACCACATTATTAGAATCATTTATTCATCTTACCTCCACCACACAAATTTCTTCTTTTCTAAGAGGCAAAAAACTCTTACATTAATTAGAATCCTAAACTTCACATTCCAAAACCCTACCGCACCCCTCAACTCTAAACCCTAAGTATTTAGTTAATTAACCCTAGAGTTATAAGTATCTTTGTAACTCTTAAAAATGAGGATAAAAGTGGTTAAAGTAAACATGAAACGTGGTAGTAGGAATGTGGTATTTTTGACAACTTTCTATAAAATAATCCAATAGAAAAAATCTGAATAATCAAATAGAAGTTGAATCTTAAATATTGTATAATATAAAAAGATAACATTCTCAAATCCACCCCCCCAGTCTCCACCCCAAACAAAAAGAAATCCGAACAAAAATCTTGATTGGACATCTCCACCTACAATAACTTGTTTTGGCATCTATTAAACCGACCGGACATCTTTCACCGAATTTTTACACCTCTCGTGAGCCCTGGCTTCTTTTGTTGTCTTTGTTAACATAGAAAAGAAAGTAGAATCCTTCATCTTTGCACTGGGCCAATTTTTTCTTCCGATTTCATCAAAGAAATAAAGGCTCTAGTTTATTAGAAGAATTTTTACTCGTTAGGACACATTACGACTTACAAATTGCACATTGGGACATTTGTTGCTGGAGGCACACTTTCTCCTTGGACAGTGTCCTACATGCCCTCAAGTAAGACTCAACTACACTATCTTCTAACTATAACTCCTCTAACTAAGCTGTCACTTTTCCAACTCTAAGTATTTTTAAACAATTTAAAAATAAATGGATAAATCAGTTTCTTATTTTTCAAAAGTTTCCCTATACTCTCTCTCCAACTTTAATTTCTAATTTTAGATATACTTTCCCCATTTTTTTCATTTTCAAACTTTCCGTTGAATTCTGATATGTAATCGAATTAACCCACAAATCATGATCCAAACTTTATTGTTTGTTGATAGAATTTATATGTGACTCAGCTAGCAGTCAATGGAGGTGAAGCTATGGTGGTTCGAGTCGTCGCAATCCTCCACCACTAGATATGCTGCACAAGTTACTCCTCGCCTTGCTCAGCTCATCTCTGCGTAGTCTCATCCATCATCTAGGTGAAGCTGGGCTGGTTTGAGCTCGGTATCGCCATGGATGAAAGCTCGATCGCATCTGCAATAAAAATCATGAATTTGCGCATTAGATCTTTGTATTTATGTAAGTATTTGTTTTTACCCTCAAATTTTTCAAATGTGCAGATTTGTATTCTAATTAGTCCCAAAATTTTCAATTATACACCGCAGCCATGTTCTATGCAATTATGGTCCTCATGATTACATGTCCACGCCTACTAGATCACAAATAATCGTTCATGGACATCTATTAACTTGATCTTTTTCACAAACTTTAACTTGGGTGCAATTTATGTATCGCACAAATATGTCTATGCCTTTTCCGTTTACACATTTATATTCATGTCCACATATCTAACGTTCACACTTTTATCATCCATATTCATACATTTTTGTATGGGTTATATATAAAGATATATATAGAAAACAAAACAATAAAAGTATATATCATTAAATAATATATAATATATAGCATTCCTTATTATAGTAAAAAACATTGTCATATATATCTTTAAAAAGAAATAGAAAACAAAGCATAGAGTTTGAAAAACAATTGTGTCCACATCCACGAAACAAATGTCCAATAAATTATTATTTGGAAACTTAATTAGACATTAAAGTATAAAATATATGTATATGGATATCAAAATAATAAGAAACAGGTTTCTATACGATTATTATATATTTATTTACATATCATAAATTTAAATAATGGATGAATTTGATGGGGGTAAATAAAGTACAAATGATTCTACCCATATGATCTCGTTACTTTCTCCATCCAACGATAGATAACATAGCCACTCATTTTATAAACTTATCATAACTAGGGGATTTTCCGCGCTATGCGCGGGTTGTCTTCTATATATATATATAATTTGTATGTCCACTATATTAATCATTTTATATTAATATTATTGTATTGCCTTTAATTTTTTCTATGTTTTCATGTGATTTAAAAAAAAATATTATATTTTTGATGCAAATGTTGTATATACACTATACAGGGCCTAAGAATCTCAACATGTAACATTGTTTAAGTTAAATGAGACCTCATTTCCGTCTATAAATTCTTGGAGACTCAAAACAAATGATAAAAAGTAAAGGATGAAAAGAAGATCATGGTTAAACTTGACATTAGGTATTCGTTTTGGTCCATTCGCTGAGGTGTTTTCCAAATAAATAAAAAGAGAATGATGAAATACCAATAAGGATTGTAACGACTTCTTCCTCTACTTTTGTCACAACTTTGTTTGCTGCTCATGGTTCAACTTGAACCACCTCCCTATACAGTGATGAATGCTTTGGTGGTGACTGTGGCACTGTTGTTAGTCCAGACTGTTGTCTATCATGGTCAATACATCACACCATTACTCTTGTCTTACAGCTAACACATGGGATCAGTACATATTTGCACCCATCGGGTAACACAATTTGTACCATCTGATCAGTATAAATAGAGACTTAGAAGTTGTATCTGATTATTCCATCAGTTAACATGACTTGCACTATTGACACCCCACCAGGTGAGTCCCCGCCCGCATGCATTAACGCTTGTATAACCTCCACACAAAAATAGACTTGGGTTTATATTATAAGTTTTTTTCAAGTAAGATGTATTTTGGTGAAGTAAAGAAAAATAGATGTGAACTAATGAATTGTGGGTAAGCAAGCGCCAAATCCACCAAGAGCACCAAAGGGAGTAGGAGCCATGCCATAACCGAGAACAGGAGGATAGTTTGGATCCATTTGTGATTTATGCATATCCTAGCAGCCATTGTATTCGCCTTTTGATCCGCTTGAGGCGTTGCTAGTGTGCAATCTAACAGGTGACCTATAAAATTATGAGGCACACACTACTTTCAAGTGTTAAATTATGTACATGAAGAGTATACACATATAAAGAAAGAGATTATTCTGAGTGAACCCTTACCACCAATCTCATATGTTTCCGTGTGTTTCAGAGCTTTCATGGTGCTTGTCCTCTCTGCATGGTGCACAAAACTGTATCTTTTGTTTTCCCTCTCAGGTTTTGTTGGAGGAGTCACCACTTTCAAGACTTTACTGTAATGTTAGAATAATGCCATCAGCCGTTAATGTGATATATCTCTAGGTAAGTTCTTGATTAAAATGCCTTCACTTGCATTTGTTCCACACGAATATCTCTTCAAAAAGAAAAATGTTTGCAAAACACATGATCTTAAGAAGATGATTTTTTGGTAGTGACTCTATGTTGGTAAGATAACTGTTGATGCTTCTATAATTTATTTGTAAGATAGGTTCTAGAGAGGAAAACCTGTGAAACATAAGAGTCTCCTCTACTGTTTGGTTCAGACCAGCTTACAGTTGGAGCATCATCATGAAGCTTAAAACTTTGATTCGACATTTTTTTTGCTAATACTCAATGAAGTGCATATCCACGATTCCGGCCCATATTTTGTGGATCCTGTGATTTTAACAAAATCAGATTGGAAGTGATTAATATATAGTAAAGTTTGACAATTTGGACGCCTTGACCAATTCCATTTGTTGTTTACCTAATGTCTGTCTTTGTACACTCTCTAAAAACATTACCGAGAAAGAGACGGAGCTTTGCTTGGGTAGTCGACCATTTTATCCTTTTACCCTATTGAACGACAAAACATAAACAGACTTCTAAGTGAAACACCAACTTTTCTAAGCCAAAACATTTGAACATAGCATAAGGTTAACTTCAAGCCATAGATAAGACACAATCAAGTCATGTGAACTATTAAGAATTGGGTCAAGGACTTAACCTTGAACACAATGTTATTTAGATTATCCATTGCTTCAAATGGTAAGTCCTAGTTTTTTAAGGTTACAAAAGCGTACCCCTTTCCATTACCAGACTCTTTTTTCCCTCATTATCCAAACCTGTTAACATCACACATCAAACTGAGAAACGAAACAAAACTAAGACACAAACAAAAATGGTTGGGTAACTGTAGACATACCTCGGTTAGGAATGCCTCCTCTCCAAGCTTCTCCACGCTGCAACATTTGAACCCATTAGAAAAATCAATCATTTTCCACTTTTGGAAGAAGCAAAAAGAAAAAATTCAAAATGGAGTTATCTTTATAAATTACATCTGCTCCAAGAAGTGAAGCTGAGACAGTAGATCTATTTTAGTTGCTATTTGTGAACCCATAACTTAAAAGGCTCCTATTTATGTCCTCACACCAACTTCCTCTCTATGCATATGGATCATAGATTGGTTTGGCCCGTTTTGGATTACTCATCCGTCAACACAAAATCAGTGATGACACCGTAGTTGGAGGTAACCGGCGACGGAGTCTACGTAAATGGGCGGATTCAGATCCAAGGTTCCAGCATCCTTTCTTTCTGCGGCCAATCTCGAGGTCTAGCAGGAGGTATTTCTGGTGGAGGACAGGAACCGTCACTTCACTTGAAGAAGATCTGAGGAGAGATCGCTTGATTTTAAGGGTTTTTATTCATAGTTCCATAAGATTGACGTTTGGTTTATAGTTTACACAAACAGCAAGAGAAGGGGGGATAGCTAATGATATAGCTGATGTGGTAGAACGAAAATATGTGATTGGTTCAAATTAATCTGCCTACGTGGATATCTTAGAATTTGAAGTTATTCTCCTTTTAGTATAGTATATATAACTTCAACAAGGTAACATAAAAAGTAACTAGCATTGGTCCCCACAAACTAAACCGAAAAGAGACAACTTTGCTCTCTGTCTCAGTTACACCAGCGAGGGGTATTTCCGTCCGAAAGTAGGACACGTAAAAGCAAAAGTGCATCTCCAGCAACATGCGCCTTAAGTTTTCAAAAAAGTCAATAAAGTGTCTCATATATGGTAAATGCACTCTTATTAAAATCACATGTATAATATAAATCATTACTCTTATTTTACAGATTTGATGAATTTAGAAAATTTTAGAATCAACACATGACCTAATTATTATTTGGGCTGGTCTTGCTTTTTTTCTAAGGATCCAATTATTGTTACATTTATTCCATGTTCTTAATCATCTTTGGAACTATTTCTACTCAAGTTATCATTCATTATTCTTATTACATTTCTCATTTATGGTCATCAAAATAGTCTTCTTTTGCTTTGTTAAACTTTTGATTAGATGATCTTATCGGGTTCTAGATTGGCTTTACCATCTTTGATATGATCTAACTTTTTTCTTATTGGATTACGTCTATTGAATGTTGTTGTTGATCCTAGAATTGATGTCTTGGGGACAGACACTGAGATAGAAAAAAGATGAGTTTTACGCATATTAACCTTCAAAGCATCTTTAAAACACATAACAAAACAATTTAGTTATTATTGGGACATTAGTTTATGAGATGAATTACTTAAACCAATAATAATTGTGCACTTGTATAATAAACCAACTATTTTATTGGTTAGGTAAAGGTAAGTTGTCACTCAAAAAAAGGGTAAATGTAAGTTAAAAAAAATCAATTAACCCTTAATGAAGATCTTAGATTCAATATCATTTTGTATTAAATAAAAATTTCATTTCATTGTGTACTCATCTATTAGTAGAATAAATAACATGATGTGTTCTATAATTTTATGATTTATAAAAAAGTATTTATACAAATATAAATAGGCTAATATGCATTTTATAGGTCTCTGTCTCTAGAAAGAGCGATCAATCTCTCTTATCCTTCTTATCAAAACTCTATCTTTCAGAATGAAGAGGGATCCAGTTAAGTTTTTTTTTTTATTGTATCTTTCGATCTCTGATCGAATTTCCTTTCCATTTAGCGGATTAGAATTTCGCTTGGCGAGTTTTTTGGTGTTTTCATCCCAAGCAAAGCTATTTGGGGATGAATTAATAAAAATTCGTAGTTGTTCTATGGCTTAACTCTCTTCGGTTATCACTTTATCCCGATTGTCTCTACATATTTTCTTCTCTTAGGTGGTCATCCTTGATCTTTGTATGAGATGATATCAATCTTTGCTTTCAAATTTTAGGCAAAGTATTCAAAGGAGATAAACGATTGAGTTTTGCTGCTAGTCTTCGCGATTGATTTTCGGTTGAAGAAGAGTTAAAGCTTGCTATTTTGCGAGTGTTTCGACAAATACTTAATTGAAATTGAATGAAGCTTTTTGGAGTATATCACAACTGGCTAGGAGGACTAAGGAGGCGTTATTGATTCATGTATTTTAGAGTATTTAAAAATCCATATAATATTTACAAATCAATGTAAAATATATTGATTTTCAAATCTAACATATAAATTTGTATTTGTATTTACAAATCCGGAGGTTTTCCCTCGGATTTGAGTCTTTGTATTTTTAACAAAGAAATCCATGTAAATCCGTTATGAAATCAAATCCATTAGTAAATTCGAATGATTGAATAACACCTAATTTAAATTAGAATTTATAAATCATGAAACCAATAACACATGATTTCAATATGAATTTTAAAATCATAGAACCAATAACACTTGATTTAGTTTAGATTTTCAAATCCATTAAAATGCAAGAACCAATAACCCCCACTAAGATTTGTTGAGGCATGAGTGGTTGAGAGAATTAAGCATTAAATTGTTATCGGAGATGGAGGTTTGGAAAAGAAGAAATAGAAGGAGTGTGGAAGAGTTCTTTCGCTGGCGGAATGTTCACGGTGGCGTAAAAAACGATTTGCATGAAGAATGTGTGTCGAGAACGCATGGAAAAAGAGGCTTCAGGATGATACATGTGTGAGGACATGAATCATCTTTCTGCTCTCTCTTACTGGGTTTTATCTATTACTCCCTCCGTTTCTTTATATAAGTAGTTTTAGAGTTTTTTTTTTTTTTCACAATGTAAGCTGTTTTCAAAATCCAATGCAAAAAGTAAAATAATAAAATAATATTTTATAAAAAATTAAAGTAAAACTAAAAAAAATATTTGTCATTGGTTTTTTTCTCTCTTTAATTAAATGCTAAAGATATAAAAGTTGTTTTCTAAATATTCGTGCTTTTAGGCAAAACTACTTATATAAGAAAACGGAGGAAGTAATGTGTATTTACTGGGCCTCAAGTACCAATTGTATTATCCAATGGGATATTTCATATAAATGAAAGACCAGTCGACAAACAAATTAATACGCATTTATAAAATAATTTTGTAAAATTTATAGTGTTTTATAACCCTTATAAATTAATTTAAAAATATCTATAAATCATTTATAAAAAGCTTTACAAATAATATATAAACTCTTATAAAGTGATTTTGTAAGCCATAATAAATAATTTTGTAATTTCTTAATCCTTATAAATAATTTATAAATCATGTGTGGGCTTTACAAAATATTAATAGTTTTTATAATGTCTTATATATGAATATAGTGTTTTATTTAATATATAAAGCCATTATATTTATTTATCTAAATTGTTATATATATATATATATATATTTTTATTATTTTATAAGTAAAGATTTGATAAAAAAATGATGAATAATCATATATTTCCTTATAATTTTAAAATTATTGACCATATATCATATAACATTATTTGAGTTATTTGATACTGATAGTAATTAGTTTCAGAATAACCTTTTATTTTAGATATGATTAAAATAAATAAAAATTAAAAATTATCAATTAAAATATAATAGTTCTTTAATACTTCATTTATAAGCATCGCATCAGCAAAAATAAATTAATTGATTTCTCTTTTAATATATAGTATATATATTTGTGGCATTATTTTATATGATTTACATTTTTTGTAAATGTACAATTATATAATTATAAATAGATTCATAAGTATTTATAAATGATTTTATAACAATTTTTAGTTTGTACAAGTATTATAGATGAATTTTAAAACCTGTATAAATGATATAGAAAAGGTCTTATAAACAACTTATAAATTCTGATAAAATGATTTGGCAGACAAAAATAAAGGATTTAGTAGTGATTTTAAATCTTATAAAAATTTTATATAACTAGAAATAACTAATAAATCATGATTGGGCTTTATAACACATTCAAAGTTATAGGGAAAACTCTCAAAAATACCACTTTTTAATATCACTTTTCATGTTTACCTTAATCACTTTTACCATTATTTTTTAAGAGGAAAACACAAAATTATAATTATTGGGTTAATTAATCTAAGATTTAGGGTTTAGAGTTGAGTGGTGAGAGCAGGGTGGGATACGGTTTAGGAATGTAAAATTTAAGATTCTAATTAATTTTTTTTTTAAATTACCTCTTAAAAATCATATTTATGAAATGTTTTTTTAATTAAGGTAAAAATGAAAAGTGGTACCAATACTTTGGTAAACATGAAAATTTTCCAAGTTATTATATGTATCTTGTATACAAATATGGTGCTTTATATAAAAATATAAAACCATTATATTGATTTGGTTAAGTTTTTTCATAGAATTTTTATATTTTTCTATAATTACATATTAATAAAAATAAAGTTATGAAATTTTTTATATATATATATACATATATATATATATTCTACAGTATTGTCTTTAATACTATTTGAGTTATTTGAAAACTAATTTTAAGGGAACTTGTCAAAAATATCACTTTCTTAGTACAATTTTTCATGTTTATCTTAATTACTTTTACCTTTATCTTTTAAGAGAAACAAACACACTTATAACTATTGGGTTAATTAATCTAAGACTTAGGGTTTAGAGTTGATAGGTGGGGTAGGGTAGGGTTTATGAATGTAAAATTTAAGATTTTAATTAATTTATAAAAAAAAACATTGTCTCTTAAAAAATGATATTTATGAAAGTGTCTCTTTAATGAGGAAAATTTTCATGTTTACCATATTAGTACTACTTTTCATATTTACCTTAATTAAAGAGATAATTTCATAAATACCATTTTTTAAAAGGCAATTTTAAAAAAAAATAGTTAGAATCCTAAATTTTACGTTCCTAAACCTCACCCCACCCTACTCCCACCCCTCAACTCTAAATCTTAAGTCTTAGATTAATTAACCTTAGGGTTATAAGTGTGTTTTTTCCTCTTAAAAATAAAGGTAAACGTGATT
The DNA here is from genome assembly GCA_905132765.1 of Moricandia arvensis. Taxonomy (NCBI): domain Eukaryota; kingdom Viridiplantae; phylum Streptophyta; class Magnoliopsida; order Brassicales; family Brassicaceae; genus Moricandia; species Moricandia arvensis. The sequence continues at coordinate 20,761 of CAJHQP010001041.1, forward strand.
AAGGTAAACATGAAAACTAGTACTATGAATGTGGTATTTTTGACAATTTTTCTTTTAATAAAGGTAAAAATAAAAAGTGATATCAATAATGTCATAAACATGAAAATTCCCCTAATTTTAATTAGTTTCAAAATTAAATTTTAATTCTTAGATTTGACGAAAATATATTAAAATTTAAAAAATCATCAAATAATTAAATATAACATTTTTTATTTTTCAGATATAAGTAACATATACACAAAAGTCATAAAAATGATAAATAGTAAGATTTTTCAAAACAAACAAAATGTACTCTCTTGATGTTATTATAAATATAAAAAACCTTCACCTATCTTAATAAATTTTTATTAAATAAATGTTATTTTATATAATTATCAATTTTAAATAAAATAAAATTAATAGTAATTAGAAAATTGAAGTATCTTTTTGATATCTATTTCTTTGGCAATGAAGTTTATTATTAACATAATTAAATATTTTTTTTGTAGAAACAAATAAAATTCACTTTTAATAATAATAAATATCTTATGAAACTGAATTTATATTAGTTTGCGATTTTGATAAACACGATTATGTACGTTTTGTGAGAAAATAAATTTTATTTTTTGGTAGAAATAAAATATTTCATATATTTGGAAAAAAAAAACTGATTTTGACTCAAAATAATATTTAACATTTTTGTGAGAATAAAAAATTTTACGTCTTTGGCAAAAAAATCAAAAATTGTATTTTTGGCAAAAAAAATATTTTACATTTTAATTGAAAAATATGATTTTGACGAAAAAATGCTGATTTTACGTTTAAATAAAAAAGTAAAATTTTATGTTTTGCAAAAAAAATGAAATTATGCGTTTTAACAGAAAATAAGACTTTACGTATTTAGCATAAAAATGAAAGTTTGAATAATAAATTTTATATTTTTTCAATAAAAATATTATTTTATGATTTTTTGAAAAAAAATCTTATTTTTATTTGGGTAAAATAAAATTTACTGTTCATGATGAAAACCTAAATTTTACATTTTTGGAAAAAGAAAATTTAATAGAAACAAGATTTTTAGTATTTTGGGAAAAAGAAAACTTCATTCGATATTTTCGTGAAGCTAATCTACATTTTTCAGAAAACAGATTTTATATTTCTATGAAAAAAATATCTTTTTATTTATTTTATCTGTATAAAAATTGGTAATTATGAGATAGGTTAAAACTTCATGTTAAATTTTAGGATTAATTATTCCGACTTTTTTAGCCCTTTTACAAAACTCATTAACATTAGAAAAATTGTTAGGGAGCGGAGCCAACAGTTAAACGAATTTTAACATCTCTACTTATATTGCTAAACCAAAAAAAGAACATCTCTTCCTGTGAGATTGTTGTGGTTACGTAGCACATTTGAACTGATGAGGCTTTATCACCAACAAGTTAGACGAGAAGCTGCCACATGGCACATGCTACCCAACACAGGGGCCACGTGCACGGCCCATCATCTATATCTATATAGATCATAGATCATGTAGACGAAAGGAGTAGAAAAAATAGAGAGAAAGGTAAAAGAAATGGCAGACATAGGCAAAGGAACATCACTCGCTGGCTGCAACGATCGCTGTGGCTGCCCTTCTCCCTGTCCAGGTGGAGAATCCTGCAGGTTTCTACTCCTCTATATGCTCTCCAGAAATTATGTGTTCTGTTCAACTTTAAAAAGAATGTTGTTGGAATCCATGTAGGTGCAGGATGAGCGCAGAATCTGGTGGGGATCAAGGACACAACATGTGCCCGTGTGGGGAACGCTGCGACTGCAACCCTTGCACCTGCTCCAAGATCCAGACCTCCGCTAAGGGCAGCAAGGCCTTTTGCACCTGTGGAGAGGGTTGCACCTGCGCCACTTGCGCAGCTTAGACCATGTTTATAGCATACTTGTGTAATAGGTACGAGCTAGTCGATTAGGTCCCAGTCTCTGTAATAAAACTGTGTTTATCAGGTCCATATACAACCAAATAATATCGTTTATGCTCTGTTCTTGTACTGAAAACGTTTGGATCTAAAGTCCAATATAAAGACCAAGTAAACATACCTTGGAATAGGTGGTGTAAGTATCAAGAACGCATGAACCACCAGGGCCGCTTTCTCCATATGAATCTTCCAAATAACTTCACTTGGAAAGTAGCCCACTAACTGAGTCGGAAAGGAAGAATTAAGCTCGAAACGAAAGCTGGTGAAATGCATGTAAACACTACAATCTGGTCAAACATGATATTTTTGAAAAAAATGAACATTTTAGTGATATTCCGAATTCACGATATTATAGAATAGATAATCTTTCTATGAATTGATCATAATAGCCGTCCATACAACATCATAAGTTTATAAATTGTCCAGATGCTAGAGACAAGTACGCCATTCTAAACCGTAAGGAACTCTCCCACTAAGACCAAGTCTCCTGCAGCTAAACTTTCATTGACTTTTCAATTAATTCACATCTTTTCGTTGACTTGCCAATCTAGCAAGCCGTCAAAAAATTTAAATGAAACGACGTCGTTTTCAAATGATACGAATGACGTCGTTTTACGTGAATTTGAATTAAAAATAGGAAATCTCACGGTTGTGAACCCAGGTTACTTGGATCAACGGCGAAGTCTTTTGCGACTGGGCTACGGGCACTTTCAACGTATTAACTAATACATTTAATTTTATTTAGTACCGATTGAACATAAAAAATTCTAAAAAACTTAAAAAGAATTTTAAAAATTCTAAAAATTGGAACAATAAAGAAACTTTTATAAAAATTAATTTTAAAATAAAATTAAAAAATAAAATTTTATTTTCTTTTAAAAAATCAAAATATCCAAAATTCTGATTTTTTTTAAACAATTGCTAAAAATTGAATAAAATCATCCAAATTTAATTATACACCCATTATTTTTTGCATTTCTTTGAATTTTTAAATTTTTTGGATTTTGTTTTTAGAAATTTTTTGAGCATTATGTGGATATATTTTATGGGTGTATAATTAAATTTTGGATGATTTTATTCAATTTTTAGCAATTGTTTAAATAACACAAAATTTTGATGATTTTGATTTTTTAAAAGAAAATAAATTTATTTTAATTTTAATTTTAAAATTAATTTTAATAAAAAAAGATTCTTTATTGTCCAATTTTTAGAATTTAAAATTATTTTAAAGTTTTTTGGAAATTTTTTACTGTTCAATCGGTACTAAATAAAATTAAATGTATTAGTTAATACGTTGAAAGTGCTCGTAGCTCAATGGCAAAAGTCTTTACCATTTGATCCAAGCAACTTGGGTTCGAACCCGTGAGACTTCATGTTTTTAATTTCAATTAATGTAAAACGACGTCGTTTCGTCTCATTTGAAAACGATGTCGTTTTACTTAACGCCAACAGTTAACGATTTTAAATATTCTGTTAAATTTTTTGACGGTGTGCAAGCTTTGTTTTTTGATCTGGTGTACCGAAGGTTGACATGGAAACACCAGTCCAGCCCAGCCCAACCCAAGTCCACAGGATCTGCTAAAATATGAAACCATGAATCTAAATTTTACAGCAACTGAAGCAATATGCAGAGATAGGGTTATCCATAAAAGAAGTCGAACGAATCAACATTTTCTTATTTGTGAGATAAAAGTATAACACAATAATACGTTCATAAATTTCAGATTTCCCAGTTCCATAAGCAGAATAATGGATACAAACGCATAGTAGAAAGTATGGATCACTTTGGGGCTGAAAAATATATTTTAGAGAGAAACCGTTCTTTGATGATTCCAGTCCCAACTTCCAAGGCTACTCATAGTATTTGTGTACGTATATTTATTGATTTTAAAATATTTTTAATATATTTGATATTTTACTTTTAAAATAGAAAAACTCTATAATATAAATGAATATGCTCTTATATTAGTAAGGGAATCTTATTTCTTTTTCCACTTCCAAATACTATAATAAATGAAAAAGTGTTCCAATCCATCTCTATTTCTATTTTAAAATAAAAATTGTTTTTTTTTTCTCTAAATATAAGGGCCAAAATATCATTCCTCTATTATAGTCATACTTTTTATTTATAAAACAGTTTTTTAATATTTGAACTTTTTTATTATAGCCAAACCAATTATTTTTTTGGAAATACAGTTTTAATAAACATAGGGGGCGATTGGTTAGATTGTAGCTGTAGAAATTTAACTGTAAAATTTAGTCGGTAGAATTTTTGATTTAGCTGTAACTAACGTATCTGTAGAAATTAATGAAAAAAATATAAAAAGAAAAAATTTACTACAACAGCATTTTTTTGCTTTAAAAAATAAGGTTTCTACAGCCATTTTTTTATTTTTTTGCTTTAGTTTTAAAAACTAGTTAAAGCATAATTAATGATTTATATGGTTGTAGATATAAATTAAAGATAAAGAATGTAGTTACAGCCCAACCAATCACCACCAATCACCACCTATGTCTTTTAAAAAAACTTTACTTTAGACAAAATTATAATTTTATGAAAATCTTTTAAAAGTTATAAGTACATAGGATTAATTATCAACTTTCACAAATAAAAATTAGTTTATGTAAATTTTAAATAAAATCTTTTGAGAATATTCGTTTTGAGAGAAAAATAGAAGAATAAATTAGAAAGAAAAATATCTCTATTTTAAAATTACTCAATTTTAAAAATAAAAATAAAGAAATACATTAGAAATGGTTTAAATAGAAAAAAAATAGCAATTTTTAGAGAAAGAAATAGATTTGAACAGTTTCACCTTCAAATATTAATTATAGAGATAGAAATAGAAATAAGCAGGAGATGGCAATAATTTTTTTATTATTGTTATTATTATTTGTCTAACATTGGCTCATTATTCTTCACCTTGGATGTTAATAAACTCGGTGGAAACTGTAACTTTTCTGCTTTCACCTATGTGTGATGAGCTGCACCACCCTTTTTTTGGTCGTAGCAATGTTCCTGGAAGAATTTGTTGATCGATTGCAAAATATAAAAATATATATCCAATGAACACACAAAAGTGTGCAAGTTGGGTCAGTGGTGATGGGTACATGAGTGGACAAGAGACATGGGTTTGGGAAGGCGGTTGGCATTGAGAGTGAAGGAGCAAATGATCCTTGTATGGAACTTGGAGGTGACGAGTCTGCCTAAAATGTAAGCCTTGGAACGGAGGACGAGAGTGAGATTGAGAGGCAGGGAGAGTGTGTCGAGATGGGGAGAGACACTGCCGTATAGGGGAATCTGATGGCCGTGCACCACCGTGGCTATGTTCCTTTCGCTTTTCCTACCCACAGTGAACTTCTCCATCTCACCGGAGGAGAGAAGGAGGTTGGAGTAGTGGAGGAGGAGAGGGGAAGCAGTGACATGGACGGCGAAGAAGGTGGAAGGATTCCGGTAGAAAATCCTGACCGTCGAATTAAGAGACAGCATGTCAGTGGGCACTCCGCTCAGATCGTTCCCAGCCTGCACGTTAAAGTTCCTCACCAGCATCCCCTGCAAGCACACCAAGCTTTTCTATATTCAAGTTTGACACCTAATGCACATTTGTCCCTTAGTTCACACTTTGTTTACTTGTCAAACTCTTTTTAACTTAATTTTTTTTTCATTATAAAAGAAAATATTATATTATTTTTCATTGTTGGTCTTTTCCAGATTGTTTCTTTTAAGGAAAGTGAAACCGAACACCTATCCACCAGACGAGTCGACTCTACTCTTAACTCAGACCGAGTCACTGAGTGAATAAAAGAGCTATAGTTATTACTTATTGTTATTACCTTTACCACAACTTTAGGAGGGTAGGATTTGCTAGCACCCCAGAGTATGAGAGAGAAGACCGTGAACAAAAGGAACAAGGAGAGGAGCAAGCAGGCGTAGAGACGCACGTTTCGAAAGGGGTCGTCGTCATCTCCGCCGTCAGTTTCTTCGTCTATGGCGCTGTTGATGTAACGGCGGCGTCCGCTTCCTTCGCGGATTGACTTGTAGGAGAGGAGTGCACGGTCGGAGAAGCGAGAGGTGGAGGACTCACGGGAGTGATGGATGGGTGAGCAGTGGTAGTAATGCGGGTGTGAAGGAGAACCCATCGGACTGCAACCCGATCCAAATGACATCTTCTCCACGTCGTGGTTGGAGGGACTCTGTACATAGTAAAGAGGTTTAGTCGTCGAACGCGGCGGAGAGCGCGGCGGCCATGACAAAGCCGCGTCGATGCTAGTGGCCTCCGAGTCCGTCTTTGCATGCATGTCTCTCAATTGGGTTGGGTTTCGACAGAGTAATGGAGGAAGCAGCAATAAAACAGAGAAGCTAGCGTCGTGTTTGGCTCTTTCTTTTGTCACGTCTATTTATGTCTTTAATATAACAAACGCTTGTGGGAAGGCGAAATGGTTTCGGAGGTTGTGCAATAAAAGCGAAAGCCGTATGGGGTCTTTCATAACTTCTTTTCTAGCAAGTTGGTCCCATTTAATGACGTTCCTACCCACGCGCTTCCTCGCGTAGCTAATCCCACCACACGGCTCATGTTTATAGATGGCTTAGGCTGTGTCTCACGCTAGAGAATCAGTGCGTGGGGTTGTGAAGGTGGAAAATGCAGTCAACTTTACTGACACTAACCCAGAATGTCTTTCAAGAACTGAAATTACTCCTCAATAAATAGATTTACACATTTATTTTGTTTTTACTTCCTCATTTTGGTGGGAAAAAGGCCGACGCAATAGGCGTTCAAAACTTTTAAAACTTGGGAGTTTTAGTAACTAAAGTAATAGCATTTCCGGAAGAAAAAAAACGTGACGTTTTCGTTATTTCTAACCCCCTTTCAGGTTATGTTTCAAATTAAGTGTTAGATAGTTAATATAGAAAATATGGCTTTTATAGAACGGAGTGAGATTATAAATCGGGGATACAGCTCAGCAAATGTGACTGATAACTTGGTTGTTACACTTAACATCATGAGTTATTTGTATAGATCTTTCATATTCATCTACGTATTCATTTGAACCACAGCATAAGCTCTAGCTGCAGACGTAGGTGAAAACAAACAATCTTCTTAATTGTTGTCCCTATCAATTTCAATTTTCATGTTTATGAATTCTCTTTCTTTCCATTTTTTGGTGGCTAAATATTGCAAATAGATTCATGGTCTTGACTCTGATGAGACATGATCCGCCAATTGCAATGCTTAAGAAAATTTGGATTTTTCTAACAATTGCATCTTATAATGATTATGAGATTTGGAAGATAGATGGTAAACAACTTTTCTTAATGGAAACATTGAAAAAGATGTATATATATATATATGATACAACCCAAAGGTTTTATAGTTCATGGAAGGTCTTAGAAGGTATGCAAGTTTTAACTTTCCGTCTATGGTTTACTTGGTTTAAAGCTGGCATCTCAGAATTGTTTGATGTCACTAGAAACGAAGAAGAATCGTGTGTTTACAAAAAGACTAGTGGGAGGGCCATTGTTATCTATACTTAAACTGTGAAGACTTGATTGAGAAGTTGTTTTTCAATGAAAGACATGGGAGAAACCGCATATGTCGTTAAAATAAGAATATGTAGAGATAAATTAAATAAGCTTATTGTATTATGTCAAGAAACTTATATCGATAAGGTTTTGCATAGATTCAAGATACATAATTCTAAAAAAGGTTTCTTGCCATTTTCCTATGACATAACTCTTAGCAAAGTCCTTCGGCACATGATGAGCGAGAGCAGGCGAGTAGAAGCACATATGCATATGCTATATGTTCTATCATGTCTGCATGATATGTATAGGTTCAAATTTTGCATGTGCTTTGATCATGACAAGTCAATTCAAATCTGATCCTGACAAGTCGATTCAAATATGATCCAGGTGAGAGTTTCTAGAAAACAGTCAAGACCGTCCACAAGTATTTGAGAAGTATTAAGGAGAAGTTCTTGGTCTATGGAGGAAGTGATGAGATCATTGTGAGTGGCTACACAGACACTAGCTTTCATACGAACAAAGATGATTTTCGATCATAGTCTGGTTTTAACTTTTGTATTAATGGAGGAGCAGTGAGTTGGAAGATTTCCAAGCAAAGAACCGTAGAAACTCTACAACTGAAGCTGAATATATCGATGTCTGCTTCTGAAGCAGCAAAGGAGGCTTTTTGGATTCAAAAGTTCATTACTGGCCTTAGTGTGGTTTTTAGTATTTCTAACCCAGTAGATATCCATTGTGACAACAATGTAGCCATTGCATGTGTCAAAAACCCTAGATCTCACCAGAAGTCAAACATATTCAAAGAAGATATCATATGTTGTGGTCGTGAAACCCATTGCTCAACCAAAGATTCACCAAACTATCCAAATCGGCCTCATAGGAGATACCATCAATAAAAGTTTAGTCCAAGGAGAATATCTTAACAACCAGAAGATATTTTGGCACGAATCCAATTTTCCAAGAAAGATAACTCACCAAGGAGTCACTAAGGCATGGAATTACCAGAAAATCTTCACAGACCAAGGAGTTATAGATTTTACAAACATGAGGTTTTCCTGCCCGTCTATCTGCGAGTAATGCGAATTTAGAAGTGAATTCCAACCCAACGAAGAAGCGGAATGAACCAAAACCAATCATAGGATTCAAGATGGGTTTCTCAGATTTTCAGAAAGCCCAAATTGGAAGAAATGGCTAAGAAAATATGGAGTTATGATCATTTTCCCAAAACCGGCCAAACCGATCAAATTATGGAAAGATTGGACAGCTTCCGGTTTAATCATTTACCAACCAAGAAACTCCGACCAAAAGACTTTATGATCATACCAAGACTTCCAGAAGACATAATAAACGAACCAAAGGGGTTCTATACGTTCATACCATGCAGCAACCCAAATCGGATCAGGAGAATCCTCATTAACACTAAACTGCATTATTTGGAGATTTTTTGCATTCAATCTCCAACAGATCTTTTCTCTTCAGATGAGGCACGACTTCAAAACCTTACAGAACATAAAGAGGATTCCAAGGAAGATCACATACCCTCTCAAACCGTCCAGATACAAAGAGAAAACCATCTACATTAACTTGGCTAAGATTCATCATAAAGCCTCCAACAACTAGTTTTCTTGGAGCCATCAATTTCTTTGATTCCAAGACTTTTATTTCGAGTTTATTTCTCTCCTTTAGTAATTTTTAGACTGTTAGAGAGTTATTATGTCGAGCCTATATAAGCTAATTGCCTTTCATCTTTGTAAATCACCCATGAACTTTTATAAATGAAATTACAGTTTTTCTACTTTCTCAAAACTATTGTTCTAAGTCATTAGAGTGTTGTGAAAAGTAGCTCTTGAGCATCAGGACTTATCAAAGCCTACTTTCATAGAGCTTTGTGGCTTCCATCATCCCATTTCCATCCACCAATCGATCTTGAGAGTGATACACATCCAACAAGACCGGTTCCATCTTCATTCATCTTCCATCCATCGATCCTTGTTGAGAGTGATACACATCCATCAACAAAGATCTCGTCTCCATTAATTTATCCCCTTTTCTATTTGTCTTTATTGATATTATCATTCTAACTTATATTCATATTTGTTTCTCTTAGCATCATAAAAACTTACAAAAACTCATAAAAATTTATTCTCTTTGTTTTCATGTTTTAGCTTGGTTCCACCATTTATCAATTTGTGGGTAAACCCCCCCCCCCTGTGTGATAGAACCTGTCCCACTGACTACACACTCTAAGGTGGGTGGTTTGAATAATCTTGGACAATAATGGCCAAGAGGTGGATGTGTATGATACACCAAGGAATGCGGAAGGCCCTTTGTGCTTATTTTCTCTTCAGCCATGAGCGTTGGCTCACGATTGGATAAGAGGAGTTTCATCGGAGATCCCTCTCCTAACAACCGATTACAGTGTTCATCAGGAACAAGGGATTCAACAAGATTAAAGAGAAATGTTTTTATTAAAAATGTTGAATGAATTACAAAAAAAATACTTAGAACTTTATATAGGAGGCATGTGGCTAGACCAAAGGTCTGATTCTTTCCTAGAAACTATAAATTTCATAAATAAAAAAGAATTTACCAGAATCTTGACTTGACCGAAAGTTGGAAAGTTTTGTTGTAAAAGTCTCTTCAGATGGTCAAGTGACTCTTCCGCTGGTCGAGTGGTCTCTTGGTTTGCTTATGGATGTCTTGTGGCTTCTGGACGTGAGGAAGTATGTACTGATTGTCCTGATTTCTTCTGGATGATCAGTGATCAAACAATGACTTAGTGGGCCGAATTGTCGAAAATTAGACCGAGACAGTTTCTGCTCCAACTGGGCAGCTTCTTCTTTATTTTGCTTAGATCGTTTCCTAACCTAAACACAAGCCCAAAACGCATATTTTCCAGTGAAATCAAAGCTCACACGTTACATTTTGAGTTCATAGTTTTTTTCGATCAAGAACTTCATGGATCATTACCGATAAGACCTTGAAAATACCCATTAAGCGAAACAATGATCAGTGGCTTAGCTTGGTCCTTCCTTTCTCTATTTTCCTTGACAATGATCCTTATCAGGGTTACATCACTTTGCCTACAACATTTTGGTATCAGGGCTTAAAGCTCCTGAATCAGACTGAATCTATCCTTGCATCATCTTGTTTTCATTTGTTATTTCATTTTTAAAAATCAAAAAGGCCATTAAAACAGTTTCTGTATTTTTAGTGTTTATAAGAAAAGAAGAACCAAAGAGAAGAAGTTTCTTCCATTTGATCCACGAAAAATTCAAAAATAATTGTGTTCCCTGTTTGCATTCATTCAGTTTATTTCCTTTCCAATTCTTGTTGCTTGTATTCATTTTCGAAAAAAGAAAAATCTATTTAAAACAAATATGTGTTTTGAATTGTTCCTTTTTATTTACTTCCATGAAACTAAAATCCAAAAAATTTCATTCCCATAATTTCATACCATATTTATCTTTACAATTTCGTGCTTGCATAAAAATAAAATCAAAAGTAATATTTTTAGAGCATAGTTCATATTGTTTGCATATTCCTTGCATATTAACAAAAAATAGCAGTGTTAGTTTTACATCCCATAAATCCTTTTCATTTTTTCATTAGCATTCTATATTAGTCATCACGATCTTGCATTAAGAAAATCAAAAGAAAAATAATTTTGCATAGTTTATTTTCATTTTGGTTCATAGTTGCAGATTACTCGGTTTACTCTAATTAGAGTTTGCATTTTTTTATTTGTTTGCTCGACCATAACTTCCCGTTCCATCACTTGATCTTCTTAGATTGATTTTAGGATATCATGGGAGAACTAAAAAAGACACTGGAGCAAGCTCAAGCTGCCCAACTCATGGCGATCAACGCCCAACTTGCTGCGACCTTGCAAGCAATCGCCAAACAGCTGGATCGACTAGAGAAAGGCAACAAACGAGCTGGTTCACAACAAAAATGCCCAAAACACAACATGGAGAAGAACCAGGAGCATGCTATGTCGAGCCCAAGCCACCAGATCCTTCAAGGATCAACCCACATCCAATTTCTAAAACCCACAACCATCATGTTATTACTTCTCGATTTGATTATAAATCTTTTGCTGATGAAGTTGAACTCTTTAAATTTTCAGGAGGAAGAAACTACCTAATGTAGGAGAGGAACCTTGATGAATAGTTTCACTGCAACAATATCCTGAAGAATGAGAAACTATCTTATGCCATTGATCAACAAAGAAGTGATGCCTATACATGGTGGATGCGAGAAAAAGATGATAGGCTACTTTATAAGGAGCCAGCTACTCAAAACGTGCAGAGCTATTAAGGAAGCTATGAGGGATGAATTTGCATCAACTTTTACTTTTTTTTCTGAACTACGGGACCTACTCCCAAGGAGGTATTCACCTTCTGGATCCAAAGAAGGAAGAAAGATTATGTCGCAAGAAAGTTCAAGAGACTTGCCTCCACAAGGCAACATTCGGCCAAACCAGGGGCTCACCATTGCCCATTGATTAGACCAAAAGAGAGACATCCCATAGGACATGTAGATGACTAAAATTGTCGGCCAAAACACTTTGAGCAGGATCAAAGCAAAACCAGAATAAGCTACTATGCGAGTAAAGGCTAAGGTAAGTCATATACTTGATAAATTGGTCTATAAATCATCTACCACTTGTATGATGCACTTGTATTTGTCAAAGGATTATATTACAGCTCTTAAGGAGCCTGAATACAGAGGAGAAGACACACCAAGAGCCATCCTTCCCATGTACCTGATGAGAGTTCAAGATACAATGCAGTTCATGAAGCTTAAAGAAGCAAAACCAGTGGCAAACGTGCCTTCACAAGGTATGTATCTAAAACCACTTTTGGTTGAGGATCTAAACGTGTATATTTATGGTACATGCAGGAAAAAATAGATTTAAATGCTTACTGAAATCCCATGGGAAGAACCAGAGCACAAGTTCACTCATGAGCCACACAACAAGTTGAAACCGAAATCTGAACAAGTGACTATTCACGTACCAAAACATTAGGTAAATTTCACTCTAGACCAAAAGGTTCTTATTGAATCCATGAAAAATGTAATGCACTTGTCTTTTCCAAAGAAAAGTGAAATAGGTACATAAACTAAAGGAGATCACATTGCCGAAAAGGAAGAAACACAAGTCAAGATGGTTGTAGTTTCTAATCAGAAACTAGACCAAGGTGATTTTGAATTCAAATTCACCAACACTAAGGTAATATTTGGGTGTATCATGTCCTTATCACCTCACTATTTAGATATGATGCACTTTTTCTTGTCAAAAATGCAAAAAAAAAATACACATTGTAGATCAAGTTGGAAGCACAATACAAGTCCAATTCAAGTGAGAGATCAATTTAGTATTGGCCAAGGACAATCCGTAGTAGTACCCAAGTCCTACTGGTCATATACACACGACCACACTCCACAAGTCCAAATCAGTGGATACAAGCCAAACAAAAAACATGAAGTCATTTCTGCCACAACTAACTTAAGGTTTAATTGTTCTATGTTTTTATCGGTTTATAAGATTCTTTCCATTGATATATTACACTTGTCTTTGCCAAGATGTTTACACAAGAAGTACAACCTACAAGAAGATACCAGACGTTCCAAGAAAGGTACAGAACCAAGCTTACTTGTGCAAAACAGAATGGAGAAGAATCTAGAGGCAAAAAGGAAGTCATACTTCAGCTTATCGATGCAGTCAAAGTAAGTATGGAATTTACATAGTCTTTTTACAAACCTTCAACCACAGATATAATTTTCTTTTCTTGGCCAGAAATTTCTGATCCAGGAGTTAAAAAAGAAGAAGGTCATAAGTTGCAAGAAGAACCGACAAACTACAAGAGTTGTCCAAAGAAGAAAATAATTCTTCAACTTGCTGATGTTTAAAAGGTAAATCCGACCTTAATACCTTATGTTTATAAATATCCAATACCAGATATAATTCATTTAATTCTTGTCCAAAAGGTTGAGATTATTTCAAGTTGCAAGGAAGAAAACTTTAAAGAGATCTCACCGGAGAGTTTTTTGTTGTTAGGAGAATCAACCTCAAAGATGGTCAAAAACGGAGCTACCAGAAATAGGAATTCCCATCAAGTCCAGAATATATGAAATAACCATGTACATAGAAGAGGCGTGATCCTATCCTATCTTCTCAATGGAAAACCACCTGATACACCATCCATTCCCCAACCGAAACAATACCAAGGTAAAGCTCTAGAATCTCAAAAGAGAATAAAAGCTGAATTGCTCTATCTTGGTGCAGGTTATACAGTTTTGAGGTTGAAACCTTATCAAGAGGGAGGGGATGTTGTGGTCCTGAAACCTATGGCTCAACCAGAAGTTCACCAAACTGTCCAACCCGGCCACCTAGGAGATACCAGCAATAAATGTTCAGTCCAAGAAGAATATCTTAACAACCAGAAGATATTTTGGAATGAATCCAATATTAAAAGAAAGATGACTCATCAAGGAGTAACTAAGGCTTGGAATTACCAGAAAATCTTCACGGACCACGAAGTTATGGATTTTACAAACTGGAGGTTTTCCAGTGCGTCCATCTAGTGAGTATCCAAATTTAGAAGTGAATTCCAGCCCAATGAAGAAGCGGCCTGAACCAAAGAAAATCATAGGATTCAATATGGGTTTCTAATATTTCCAGAAAGCCCAAATTCAGAAGAAGTGGCCACGAAATATGGAGTTATGATTATTTTCTCAAAACCGGCGAAACCGATCAGATTATGGAAAGATTAGACAATCTTTCGGTTTGATCATTTACCAACCAAGAAATTCCGACCAGAAGACTTTCTGATTATACCAAGACTTCCAGAAGACATAATCAACGAACCAGAGGGATTGTATATGTTCATACCATGCACCAACCCACACTGGATCAGGGGGATCCTCATTAACACCAAACTTACTTATTTGGAGATTCTTGCATTCAATTTCCAACATCTATTTTCTCTTCAGATGAGCACGACTTCAGAAACTTCCAGAACATAAATAGGATTCCAAGGAAGCTCACCTACTCCCTCAAACCATCCAGATACAAGGAGAAGACTATCTACATTAACTTGGCCAAGATTCTCATCATAAAGTCTCCAATGAGTGGTTTTCTTGGAGTCATCAATTCTTTTGATTCCAAGACTTTTATCTCGAGTTTATTTCTTTCCTTAACTCATTTTTAGACAGATAGAGATTTATTATGTCGAGCTTATATAAGCTCATTGCCTTTCATCTTTGCAAATTACCCTTGAACTTTTGTGAATGAAATTACAGTTTTTCTAATTTCTTAAAATTATTGTTCTAAGTCTTTAGAGTGTTGTGAGAAGCAGCTCGTAAGCATCCAGACTTATCAAATCCTCCTTTCACAGAGATTTGTAGCGTCCATCATCCCATTTCCATCCACCAATCGATCTTGAGAGTGATACACATCCAGCGACCGGATCCATCTTCATTCATCTTCCATCCATCGATCCTTGTTGAGAGTGATAACATCCAGCAACAAAGATCTCATGTCCATTAATCTATCCTTTTTCTGTTTGTTTTATTCATGTTATCATTCTGATTTATATTCATATTTTTTTCTGTTTGCATCATAAAAACTTACAAAAACTCATAAAAATCTATTCTCTTTGTTTTCAAGTCTTAGCTTGGTTCCACCATCTATCAATTCGTGGGTTAATACCTTGTGCCTACAACATCATATCATTCGGATATCGTTGATAGAGGAGATGTGAAGATTAATTAGTAGAGTCTCAACGGATGCAAATGACGTTAACCCGTTGACCAAGCCATTTCCACGACCTAAGCATGAAAGTCATATTGTAGTTGTGGGCGTTAACTATCTTAAGATGTGAATTTGATTTTTGTAGGAGACTTTTCGTTGATGATACGACGTTTAAGTTAACATACATTATGTTTTGTTTTCAAATTAATGAAATTGTTTCATGTTTATTTGATTACTAGATAATTAAATAATAGTCTCAAAATAATTTATACCATTCTTATAAGTCATCAAGTATCTTACTTGATCATGAAACTCTATAAGTGATAGATACATATATTATTGAGGTCCTTAATTAGTCAAGGTTGTTAACCTGAGACATTAATAATCGTGAATAGCTAGTATGCAAGGTGATCGATGACTAAGTTTTATGAAATCATTCAATATGTGGTAACAAAGTCAATAACATGGATATGTGGTACAGACCACAAGGTCAAACTATAACTCTACAAGATTGTTATATGAGTGTCATAAGATGTTCTCATTATGACTATATAGTGTAGTCATTTACCTAAGTTTGTCATGTTTTCTTACTTGTGGATTTGTTTTGATCTCGTCAAATGTTAGCCACAACTGGTGATCAAAAAGACACTGAGTAGGTGTTCTTGAAGTTGGTAAGGAACAAGGATGGAACAATGATGGGACATGTCTCTCTTATATAACAAGAGATAAATATCTCAGGGTCTAATGGAGATTTAATATTAAGAAATGTGTGGTCGTGCTTAAATGAGGTGAATGTCAGTCGCTTGTTCGATCAATCTATACTATACTAAAAGGAGGATATGAGCACCATTTAGCCTATCCACGTCTGCAGTTGAATTCAACCAATAACATTCAGCCATTTCATATGTTTTGCCAGCATATCCATAAAAATATCTTAACTCTAATCCTACGCTCTTTCGTTTTCTTCCCTCACCGGCAAACAAATCGCCACTTAGGTTACAATTTAGGAACGATAAACTATTGAACCCTCTTCAGCTTCTCCCATCTTCCCAGTCTAACTATATAAACCAACTAACAACAACCATGAGATTGATTCTTCAGAACGATTCGATATATATGTCCCATTTTTGTCCCATCTCTTCCTGATAACTTAGTGCCTACTGCCTACCCAGATTGGATAATGGAGGTCCTATCTCCCTCAAATTCTACACTCCTCGAAAGCAGAAGTTGAGATCTGATTCTGCCGCGGAGGTTGCAGAGACGGTGGTCTTCCCTGCGATTTTGCTCTCTACGCCGATGAAATGGAAATCAACTTGATAATGGTGGTAAGAGGACGGATCTGCTCTTATATGTTTAGATCCTCTTAACTTGCTAAAAATTCGTTTTATGGATCTCCTTGGTCTGTTTTCGCAATTAGTTGTCACTGCTATCACAAAGATTGAAAATTTTATGTTCTCTGTGTTGTAGATCATTTACTTTGATGTGTGATTTGAAAATTGCTCAGAATTTTCTCAAATTTACAATTTTGAGAGGTAATCACAAGAGCAGGCAGATAACTTCATTGATAATGTCTTCTAAGTTGTAACTCTCAGGATTACCATTTTTGATGTGTGTTTTGTATCTCTGCTTCAGCTATGTTTTTTATGACAAATGTTTGAGGAAGTACGGGAATACAAATGTCTGGGAGTTTCCTCCAATATATTTGTCAAGCTCTTCTCTGACTTATTTTCATGCTTTGCAATCCAATCCTGTTTTAGAAGCTCCTAGCAATGCAGAAACTGTGAGAAACAATAACTCATGGTGGAGTGGATGAGTCTCAAGTTTGTTAATTTGTCAAATTTTTTTTTTTTAAATTTCCTTCCAACCTAAATTTAAGATACTTAGACAAATCTCATGTTGCATTCCTTTTGGTAATTTTGTAGAAGTTCAAGTCGATAGAAGAGGAAGAATCTCGCGGGAGCTCCTACCAGGACATATTTGTTAGAGAGGCCACGGGTTTTTCAAGATGCGTCCCCTGAAAAACTATCATTTCTTTACCCGATTTGTGCTGCCCCATAACATGTCAATCTGATCTCTTATATGGCGGTGTAAGGTTGAAGTTTTAGAGATCATGTATGCATTGGATGGGCTTCATAATTCCAAGGATACGTACATACAAGGAAAGCTATGGACGTAGTTGGGATATGAGTCTGGTGCTCAAGTGCTTTTCTTCTAACTGTTTATTAAGGCTCTTAGACATAGGAATAACTCTACTGACATTCTACTTTTGCAGGATGAAATCTTCGTGTAGTAGTTCTTCACTTTTAAATCTAATATAACATTGACATATAGATGTTAAAACACTTGGAACATCTCATTGATATATTATTTTAAAGGTTGTAAATATAATATAGTATTTAGTAAATACAACAATTGTCTGAGACGATGAATCAAATATATCAATCCTCTTAAATCCAACTTGAACATAAAATCAGGAATCCAGTGAAGAGAATACGAAATGATGTCAGTGACCCCTATTTTATTGGTTATTTTAGTGACATGGGCAAATTTACAGAAGAAAGAAGAAACATGGAGAAATAAAAACTCAGATGTTAGGTAGAAACTATGAAAACTAAATAGAGATGTTTGGGTGTGAGAGGAATGTTATGAGTCGGGAATTTTTCAGCCGATATAGTGTTAATGGAGTAATTGGGGGAATCTCAAAGAGCTTTTGAATTTATTTTATAATTAATGAAGGTGGATTTAAGGTTGAAGGAGATAGAGAAGCTGGAGTTTACGGGTGCAGTTATAATCGAAGTTTGGTCTGAGCGGTTTTCCTTTGCATGTGAGATGATGAAGGGAAGAGTTATCTGGTGATGTGGAAATTGTAATTAACATGGCATAATGTGATAAGATGATTAATTTTGATGATTTGCCTTGCTTAGGATTTGATCATCAGTAGATATAACATTGACATGTTCAAACACTTGGAACATCTTTATTAATATATTGTTTTAAAACAAAGTTCTAAATATTTAAATATAACTTATGCACTAAATATTTTTGAATTCGTAAACGCTACACTTTAAACGGATTTTACTGTTGGGTATACAGAATACTTCCGAATATCACATATGTCACTCTTTTTATCTTAACATTTAAGACTACTATAAGCAAATGTCATTATGAAAATTAAGTTTTCGAGCCTTTTCTCATATTAAAATACTAAATAAGCTCAAACTAATATGCTAGATTAATGTCATTGTAGAACCGGTTGTAATAGCATTTATCCAACATTAGAAAATACTACGATATTTCTTCTTTTATACTACACTTAAAACATATTTAATCTGGAGGAGGGAAACTTGCCAGGAAGTCAACTTATATGTTCGTTTTCAAATATCATAATATAATATCTTTTTGATTCCAAAGAATCTTTCAGAACTCGCATCCAAAAGTATATCAATACATGATATACATAGTAAAAATCGAAATGACCGATAAATATAATTAAGCTTTAAGAGCATAGACTACTTATATACCCGAAAGTACCATGACAACAATAGCAATGACATTAGACGAATTGAAATTAAAAAAATTCAATCCTTATATAAAAGGACTTAACCATCTTCGCCAATCTGCAGATGGAAACTATGACAACATTATGTATCCTTGTGGTATATTAATGTTGTACAGAGCAAATTTTGAAGAGGGAAAAGAATATATTATGACAACAGTATGTATCTTTGTGGTATATTAATGTTGTATAAAAAAAATTTGAAAAGGGAAAAGAATATCTGGATAAGATATGCTGAGAAAATAGCCAATTCAGGTCTGAGCAGTGCTGGACCATGATTAAGAATTCACTTACTTGATTTAATATCATTTTGAAACAAAGTATTTAACCAATACATCCACAATGAAGCTCCTAACAAATTGTCATATCCATGACATGGACAAAGCATGCGAAGATTGTTACTAATTAAGATAATCGCAAAACACACATGCATTTACATGTTTATTTGGAACATCGATTTTACTTTATGTTTTAAGTTCAACTATATTTACTTTGGTTTAGTTATCATCTATTTATTCTATTTTTATCGAACCAATTAGTGAAAATCATTTATGCTATTCCTCTTTGACATAAGCAACTTCAAAACAAATTAATAAACTATTGTCATTAAATCACAATCACATGAATCAAAAAATAATTCAAAACTCTGTAGAGAACAAAACATACGAATCCGGCGCTACGCGCCGGAATACCACTAGTATAAATAAGTGTTCAATAAACATGATCTAGCTTAATAGGTACGACACCACTTCTTTTCTTATGCTGAAATCGAGATATAAAGAAAATAAAAAGATATGGAATAAATGATTCCAATACAAGTGAGAGAATGTTAGGAATATCCGAAAATCTCTTCTACTTACTATAGCAGAAGATGTAAAGTCAAGCTTCGACAATTATGTATTATTAAGTGGTTATAACTTTTTGCTAGAAGTCACTTATAATCTATGAATTGTGAATTTATTACTAATGTTACATAATTATATAGAGTCACAGACCTAAGTAAATTGGATCACAGTTCTTAGGGATTAATTATATTATATAAGAGATACATATAATTACCTATTGTCATTAAGTTACGTGAAGTTACTATACAAAGAAACCATGCGCGGCTCAAATTTTTCATGGCCCCATACCTCACATTAGCAAGGTTTATTAAAAAACTAGGGATTGGCCCGCCCTTCGGGCGGGTAAGTTTACAATAATATTATTTAAGTTTAAAATATATTTAAATTTTAAAATATTTGAATTTTACTTTATACTGAAAATAATAAATGTGATCTGTTTTTATTCTAAAATCATATTGTAAATTCTATAAATTTTGTTGATTTGAGTTGAAAAGACAACTAATATTTGTTTGTTAAAGAATACAAAATTATTAAATTAAAAGTTTAATGAAAATGCAATGATTTATATCTTTTCTATATGATTTCTATTTTAATTTGATATAGAAATAACTATTTTTATAAGAGTATCATATTTTAATATTATTACAGTAACTAACTTTTCACGATAATAAATCAATACATCCACCTTTAAGCTAAATCAATTGAAAATCAAATGTAATATAAAAAAATTATAAAAAGTTATATTTTAAAGTAAAATATAAATAGTTTCAGTAGTGTCATATGTAATAATTAGTATACATTATGTACCAATAAATGATGTTTTATAATATATGTTTGTTTCAGTTTATATTAGATTCGATTTTGTAATGAAATTTTCTTTAGTTTTTACTGGTTTATTAATCACGTTTTGTAAATTAGTTTTCATTTGTTAAACATTAAAAAAATATTGTTGGAAACTGTTCTATTTGAAAATATTTTTATAAATTAATAAAGTATTACATTTCTAGCCAAAATTTACTGAGTTTCATACCCTATCATATCAAATAACTTAAATGTTGCGTAATCATAATAATCTGGAAATTAAAATGAACCAAACTGCATACAAATATTTTAGAAAAGTGTTTTTTTCTTTGATGACTAAATCTAAAAGAAATAACTTAACTTTTTATTCTTTTCAATGTTGACTATATTGAATGAGAGTATATAATTTTTATTTAATCAAATATTTCATTTTATTCCACATAGTAACAATGATGTTTGAAAAGCATATATAATTACATAATTAAATGAAAAAACAACGTATTAGCTTTATATTCCAGCGCAAAACAATCGAATAATTTTGCATCAAGCAAACAATTGGGCACATCAAAACTGCAGAGCTTCTGTTTTGAAACTTACAATCATTTTACGATGATTTCTGGAGGTCCATCATTTTGTTTCTTTGCTAATTTTTTGAACGCTTGAGCTTCGTGAAAAAAAAGAAAAAAATTTGTAAAAATTTCTTTTTAACTGTCGTTGTCATTGCTCGAATTTGATGAACATGCAAAAAAAAAAAATCGCGAACAAATCTCTATTCTTTTTGTTCATCTGAATTTGTTTATAATATTTTTTTTTTTTGATAAACCTTTATAACATTGTTCATGTAACAACTTTGTTCTTTGCCAATACAAACACCTAAAAGACACTCTGGCATACTAATAAATACTCAATTAAAAATAAAATCAAACTAAAATTTGTTCAATTAAAACAAAATTATGACCTATTGATAAATGTTATGTCTAACAATAAGTATTTATTTATTATATATATTTTATAACCATCTCTTTGATTTAAAATTAATAGGAACCCATTTCTTTCTATCCTAATAAAAATATTATAATATTAAAGACAAATCTGATTTATATATATATTTTATAACCACTTCTTTGATTCCAAATTAATAGGAATCCACTTCACTCTATCCTAATAAAAATTGTTAACATCCTTTAATATAAACATAAAACGATTTTTATAAACAACAATCATTATGATTTAATACTAAACATAAACGATTTTTATAAATATCATTTATATTATAAACATATTGAGTTTATGTTGAAAAGTGATTAGACGTATTAAAGTCTAGGAAAATCCAAAAAAGTCTTAGGCCTCGATTTTATTAAGTAAATCTAAAAATTAGTTGTTTATACATGTTTATGGCCTTTAATTTGCTGGTTTTTATAAAATAAATTTTGATTAAAATTTATTGCCTAACTCAAATGTAATAAATACTACCACTACAAGAAAACTCGGTTTTTGCTACGAAATTTTATTAGAAAAACTTTTTCTCGTAAATATACTACTAGTTTACTTCGAATTTACGAGGAAAATGATTTTCCTCGTAAAGTACTCGTAAGCCTACGAGAAAGGATTTTCGTCGTAAAGCCGTAGTAAAATTACAAGAAAATTACGTGGAAAAAGACATTTCCTCGTAATGTCGTAGTAAAAAACTTTTCTCGTAAATTCCTTGTAAACTTTTACTACGAAATTAAGAGGAAAACGACTTTTACTTCAATTTAGCGAGGAAATGGCTAGAAAATACCAATTTTTAATCTAAAACGTGTTTTATACCTACTTTTCCTCCCAATTTCCTAGTAAATATTCAGATTCGAAAATCTCTATAAATATCACCATTTGTGATTCATTTCAAACACACCAAAAAAAATCAGCTATAAGCTTGATCAAAGAAAAAAAATGTTCGGTCCGGGAAATATTTTCGAGTTGCGGAAGTGGATGTATTCACACAGAGATAATAATGGGAGAGTGACGAAAGAACTTCTCGAAGGGTTGGAGAAGTTTATGCATCAAGCAGATTCTACACCACTCACGCAGCAAAGTGGTAAGATGTTATGTCCTTGTCGGAAATGCTTCAATACAAAATTAGGCCCTCGTGAAAATGTTGGAAGCATTTAATAAATAGAGGTTTCATGCCATATTATTATATTTGGTATCAACATGGAGAAGATGCTAGTTGTATGAATGAAGCTAGCAGTAGTAATAATAATTTTGAGGTTGAACCGGTTAATCATATGCTTAATGAAAATAGCTATCATCACCAGGAGGAACAAATGGTAGATTGTGATAGGGTTCATGATATGGTAGGTGATGCATTTGTAACTCATGATGATGATGAAGTTGAAGAACCTAACTTAGATGCAAAAAAGTTTTATGAAATGTTAGAAGGTGCGAATGAGCCAATTTACAGTGGTTGTAGAGAAGGTCTGTCAAAATTGTCGTTGGCTACTAGAATGATGAGTATTAAAGCCGATCACAATCTACCTGAAAATTGTATGGATGCATGTGCAGACTTGTTTAAAGAGTATTTGCCAGAAAACAATGTGTCTGCTGAATCTTATTATGAGATTCAGAAATTGGTATATAGTCTTGGGTTGCCCTCGGAGATGATAGACGTTTGCATAGACAACTGCGATGATTTACTAGGGAGATGATGAGAAGTTAGAAGAATGTCGATTTTGTAAGAAGCCACGATTCAACCGGTAAGGTCGAGGGTGCAATAGGGTACCGTACCAAAGGATGTGGTACCTACCAGTCACAGATAGATTGAAAAGACTGTACCAATCTGAGGAGACTGCTGGAGGGATGAGATGGCAAGCCGAGCATACTCAGACGGATGGAGAGATGACTCATCCATCAGATGCAAGAGCTTGGAAATATTTTTAAAAATGTACATCCACATTTCACTAGCAATAGCCGAAATGTGTATCTTGGATTATGCACTGATGGATTTAGTCCATTTGGAATGTCAGGGAGACAATATTCATTGTGGCCAGTCTTTCTTACACCGTACAAACTGCCACCGGAGATGTGCATGCGACGAGAGTTTCTATTCTTGACCATATTAATACCTGGTCCAAAGCATCCAAAAAGACCTCTCGCCGTTTTTCTACAACCACTGATAAAAGAGTTGAAAGATTTTTGGTCTACAGGGGTGAGGACATATGATTATTCTACGAAAACAAATTTTACGATGCGAGCGATGCTTTTGTGGACCATAAGTGATTTTCCTGCATATGGGATGTTGTCTGGATGGATTACACATGGGAGATTAGCTTGTCCATATTGTAATGAATGACAGATGCGTTTCAGTTGAAGAATGGTAGGAAGACTACTTGGTTCGATTGTCACCGACAATTTCTTCCCGTTTACCACCCATACCAAAGAAACAAGACATTGTTCAAGCACAAAAGGGTTGTCAGAGACACTCCTCCTCCATACTTAACTGGAGAACAAATCGAAGCGCAAATCGATCACTACGGTGCTCTAGAAATAGCTCCTCGTGGTGCGAATTGGCATGTTCCCAGTAATATGCCTGATTCTTATGGTGTGCAGCACAATTGGCACAAAAAGAGTATATTTTGGGAATTGCCATATTGGAAAGATCTTCTTTTGCGCCACAACCTCGATGTGATGCACATAGAGAAGAACTTTTTTGAGAACATCGTGAACACTATATTGAATATCCCAGGGAAGACGAAAGACAACGTAAAATCAAGGTTGGACTTACCCGATATCTGCTCAAGGAGTGAGAAACATATAAAAAGCAATGGGAAAGTTCCAGTTCCGATATTCAGACTGTCATCAGAAAAAAAGTCTGCGTTGTTCAACTGGATGGCTTCAGAAGTGAAGTTCCCTGATGGGTATGTTTCAAATCTCTCAAGATGTGTTGAGAAAGGGCAAAAGTTCTCCGGGATGAAGAGCCATGATTGTCATGTCTTTATGCAGCGGTTACTTCCATTTGCATTTGCGGAGCTACTACCTCCAAAAGTACATGAAACACTTTCAGGTAATTAATATAAACAACAACATTAATTTATTTTTATATATATATATATATATATATGAATATAGTAATGTGTTTAATTTTTTTTCTGTAATATATAAGGAATTGGAGCATTTTTTAGGGATCTGAGCACCCGCACTCTTAAAGAGGAAGTTGTACAACAACTTCATGAAAACATCCCATCTTAATGTGCAACTTGGAGAAACTATTTCCGCCTGCTTTTTTGACGTCATGGAACACCTAGTTGTCCACCTTCCGTATGAGGCATTACTTCGTGGACCTGTGCATTATGGATGGATGTATCAGTATGAAAGGGCCATGAAAACTTTGAAAGGAAAATCCAAAAACCTAGCAAAAGTTGAAGGTTCTATTGTTGCGGGAAGTTTGACAGAAGAAACATCACATTTCACATCGTGTTACTTTGCACCGAAAGTACGTACAAGGAAACGAGTTCCAAGAAGATATGATGATGGTGGTGTCGTGTCTACATATATGGAAGAAGATGTTTCAGACATCTTTTGTCAAATTGGGCGAATGGGTAGGAAATTGAAAGAGGTTTGGTGGTCGAGTGATGAAGATGTCCAAAGTGCACACCTTTATATTCTTCTCAATTGTGAGCATCCATTGATTGGTTACTTTGAAAGGTAAACATATAAACATACACACTTATATATTTATATATTCAATTGATTAAATAACATAACATAATATATATTTTATAGCCTATTTGTGACTCAAGTCGAAGAAGCAATACCTGGTATATCGACAACTGAGTTAGACAAAAGGAAAAATCAACATTTTATCAAGTGGTTGAGGAAACAAGTATTTATTAATTATAACTTAAATTTTATGCATATATTATGCAAAGTAAGTCTAATGTGTAGTTTTATACCACTTGTTTTGCAGGTTGATTATGACGATCCTGAGTATCCTGCATGGTTTAGAGAATTACTTCAAGGCCCAGTTGCAAAGGTCACTACATTATCGATGTATTTCACCCGAGGCTATACTTTCCATACCTACGACTATGGAAGACACCGGGCGACAAGTAATTATGGAATATGTGTGAAAGGCGAAACATATTTCTACGGGATATTGCAGAAGATTTATGAAGTTCAATTCCCAGGAATGAGTCTGAAATGCGTTATCTTCAAGTGTGAGTGGTACGACCCCGTCGTCAAGAGAGGTGTTCGGATTAACAAGAACGGTGTAGTTGATGTCAATGGCGGACAAAGGTACAACAAATTATTTTTTTAACATACATGTTCTGAGTACTAATTTACGTTGTCTTTATTTTTGCAGGTAAAACAAATTCGATCCTTTCATATTAGCTGTCCAAGCAGATCAAGTTTGCTTCATTCCATACCCTCAGATTACTACCTCAGGAATCAACTGGTTATCTGTTATCAAAGTTACACCTCGAGGACGAATAATCGCTGGAGAAGAACCACCATTACAAGAAGAAAATACCAATGAAATCGTGGAACCTGAAGCATAAATTGATGACATCCTACTCATTGATCCGCATAATCGTGAATATGAAGATGTTCCTGATCACTCAACGGAAGACGGTGTTGAGGACGAGTTTTACGAAAATGATGATGTTTCTACAGACTCTGAGAATGTATCCGAATGAATTATGTATGTTTTATAAGTTGTTAAATCAAAAAACGAATTTGAATTATGTATGTTTTAAGTTTGTTTAACCGAAAAACGAATTTAAATTATGTATGTTTTAAATTTGGCTAATCAGAAAATTGAAATTGAATTTGAGGTTTAGGTGTAGAAGAGGAGTTTGGTTGTAGAAGATGTTATAAGTTATGGAAGTTGTGGTTTGGGGTTTGGGGTTTCGAGTTTAGAGATTTACAAACTCTTTCCTCGTAAAATCCTAGTAAAATAAAACACGGGACTAGTTATTTCCTCGTAAAGTTTTACTACGACTTTACGAGGAAAATAAAACACGGGACTAGTTCTTTCCTCGTAAAGTCGTAGTAACACTTTACGAGAAAATAACTAGTCCCGTGTTTTATTTTACTAGGATTTTATGAGGAAATGAAAACACGGGACTACTGATTTCCTCGTAAAATCGTAGTAAACTTACTAGCATCTTACGAGGAAAACTGTTTCTTTATATAAACTCGAGCCATCGATTTCTCTCATTTGTAGCAAGCTTCTCTCCACATCCTCTCAAGGTACTCTCTAGCTCCTAGTTAAGTGATTAGTTTAGGGAATTTAGATTAGGTGGTTAGTTTAGGGAATTTAGATTAGGTGATTAGTTTAAGGAATTTAGATTAAGTGGTTAGTTTAAGGAATTTAGATTAGGTGGAGTACTTTTTAAATTGTTTTTTAAAATTATACGATAATTAATGTTTATTTTTTTAAAAAAAAATTTAGATGCCTAGATAGGACAAGGTTGCTAGGGCTTAGAGGTCGTCTCATCAGGGCAGTAGTATTCATTACGGAGATCTTTTCGGTCGTGAGGTTGGCGGATCATCTTCTTCCGCTCCCGGTTCTACGATTCCGGATGCCGGAAGTGTTCCCGAGACTCAGTTCCCGCCTTCTCCTCCTCCTCCACCGGCCGGCGGGGTTCATCCCGATTTGGAGGTGCCGCCAACCGCTCCATTTGCGGTGTACACGGTCGAGGACATTATGGCAGCTCCAGGCAGAGAAGGGCTACCTGAATTAGATCCTTTCCGACGGGACGGCCACAACATATTATGGTATGTTTCATTTTTTAAAAATGTATTTTAATTTATTTCTTAATTAACAAAAATATAACAAATTAATTAATATTTTTTTTTTGTTTTTTTTTTCAGGTTTAATGTTGACGGGTGTGTCGCTCAGAGCGTCACCGATTCTATCAATGGATACTTTCCCGATCCAGCTATAAACTGGAAAATGACGGCCAGACACACCAAAAAGACCTGGTTCAAAACGTTCGCCGTAAGTCATTTATTTTTTTATTAATTATTTATAAATTTTAATATTATTGAACTAATAATTAATTTAATTTTTTTTTGTTTCAGCAAAAATATCGTTGGTCCATAGGGATTCACGAGCGGGTGAAGAAGGAGTTTGAGGCGAAGGCAAAGTCGCGGTTGCTCGACATAGTCTACAACTGGAAGAGCGATTTTTTGGTAAATTTTTAAATTTAATTCAGTTTATATCATGATTTTAAATGATTTTAAAAATATTTTTTTTCCAGGTCGATGGTTATGAGGCGGGGAAACCCGATTGCCTCACATCGTTTGTGTGGGATGGCCTCATCAGATATTGGGGGTTACCGGACTTGGTCAGAACCTCCCACACAAACTCCGAGAACCGCATGACAAAAGACGAGATGGCAACACCAAGATGCTTCACACCGGGGGGCGAAAACCTCACGCGGGAATCCGTCTAGACATGGTAATTAAATTAATAATTTAATAACTAATTAATATTTTTAATATATTTATATTTTTCTAATTAATAAATAAGTTTTTAAATTATTTTTTTAGGCTAAATTGACAAGAGCTCTTCCATCTCTGAAAGAGTTTTACGAGAGGATCCACAAGAACAAGGCAGGGAATTTTGTAGATCCTAGATCCGAGCGGATCTACAACGAGGTTGCTTCTCGGATTGACCACAGCCAGACCCAGCTGAGTCAGCAGCCTGGGACTCCCGTCACATTATCCACTCCTGAAGTGGATAAGATTTACGAGGAGGTAAATAATTAATTTGTTTTTTATTAATTAATTTTTATTATTTATTTAATTCATTTTTAACGTTATTAATCAATCTTTTTATTTAAAGGTCGCCCCTAGGAAAAAGGGACGTATCGTCGGGATTGGTTCCGTTAACGATGTCCGTGCAGCGACATCGTCTTATGCTCAGGAACAAAACGATGCGAATGTTCAGCTGCGCTCTTATGTGAGTTCTCTCTCCGAAATCGTAGACGCTTTGGCGGTCGGGAACCCGGTAGTGGTGGAGATGTTGTGTGTCAGACGGGAATCCGGAGCGCTTCCAACCCAACATCATCTACCACCACAGTCACAACCGTCGACGAGCAACATGGACAAGGGGGAGTTTCGGGATGACGACTTCGTTCATCAATTTCACGAGCAGCATCCGTCGTTTTTTTTTAATTGTGTATTATGAATTTAAAACTTAAATATTTAGTTTATATATAAAATATTTTGTTATTTCGTTTTTAGTTTATAATTTAGATTTTTAAATTTCAAAAATATATTATTTATATTTATTTAAATTATTATTTTTTATAGAGAAAAAATATTTCGAGGTAAAATCCTAGTAAATGTTTCGAAGTAAGGTACTCGTAAAATGTCGTAGTAATTTACTCGTAAAGTTTCGAAGTAGATTCCTCGTAAATGTTCGTAGTAATTTCCTAGTAAAAGTTTACGACACCTTTACGAGGAAACTTGTACTACGATCTTACGAAGATATATACGAGGACTTTACGAGGAAAAGTTATCCACGACCTTACAAGAAAAACTTTCCTCGTAAATGTACTAGGATTTTACGAGGAATAAGCTTTACGATGAACGTGTCTCTACGAAACGCGTTTCCTCGTAAATTCCTAGTAAAGTGTCTTTTACTAGGAAATTACGAGGCAATACCGGCCTAGTAAAACTCGTGTTTTCTTGTAGTGTACTAATAAGATATATTATGATTAACTAAATAGTTTTTATAATTTGTTATATATTTTTATAAAAGTTTTTTTTCCAGCAATTATAGCTGTTATAGTTAGGTAACTACTACAAAAATATAATATGTTGAAAATCTTAGAATTAAAATTTAAAAATAGTTTCTAAATTGCATATGGTACAAAATCCATTTGTGAGACTCAGAATTTTTTGAAGGAGAAAAAGTGACGGCGATGGCGACGACGATTTTTTGAAGATCTAGAGATCTAGGGTTTTAGGGTTCGGGGGTTGATGATCCTTCATGTTTGGGAACCGGGAATCACTAGGGAAGAACGAAATCAAGTGGGAGAATCAATTACGATTGAGTTACTGGAGAAGGGGGAAGCGGATGAGGAAATGGGAATCTCTAGGGATCGGGGAGGGCTCGGAAGGGATAGTGGATCAATTGCAGATCTGAGGGATGGGATCCTGCGGAGCGAGTTATGGAAGGTCGTCCACCTTAAGACGATGCTACATATCATTGAAGGCGGATCATGGGGAGATCTTGGAGGATCTGTTCCGATGGCTGTAAAAGGCTTATCGTTTGGGAAAATCAGGCAACTACGGGTTTCCAGGAAGGAAGAGGGCAAGCGGATATTCACTGAGATATATGGTAGTAATAATACAAATCATTTGGGGAAAGGGAAGAATCTCCGAGGCTACTATAAAGCTGACCTAAGGACCAAGATCATTCTTATTCTCTTCTTCATTCTTTTTCAGTTGTATACTTACATTGTGTTGTGGGATCATTATTCTTTGCTTGTTACGATGACACAGGGTCAGTTACTTCAAGCCAATGGAGGCCGAAGGGGTGAGGAGGGAACGCGAAAGAGGCTAAAGATTGCAGTGCCCCACTTTGATAACTCTGAGCTTATTAGGAGCTACTCCAAAACGGTAGTGGGAAGGTGTCTCAATCCGGCGATCCAAGACACGACCGCATTGGTGTTGAATTTCCCGAAGATCTGGAAAATGGAAGACAGAGTTGCAGGAGCAGACTTGGGGTTTGGTAAATTCCAATTCGATTTTGAGAGAGAAGAGGACATTGAAACGGTGTTGAACCTCCAGCCGTATCACTTCGATTACTGGATGGTGGCACTTGCACGATGGAAACCTAAGAGGGAAGCTAATTTCCCTTCGGAGATCCCTTTTTGGGTGAAGGTTATCGGAGTACCTCTGGAATTCTGGGCGGAACCCACCTTCGAGACAATTGGCAAGGCGTTGGGCAGACATGTTGAGGTGGATCTGGACAATGGGCGAGTCATGGTGATCATTGACGGAGCTCGGGAACTCATCTTTGAATTGACAGTCGACTTTACAGCCGGAATGTATCACGAGGGAGAGGAAGCACCAATGTCCTTAAGGTACAAGCGTTTATTTGGGTATTGCAAGCTCTGTTACCACATGTCGCATGACAAGGAGAAGTGCCCTCTCAACCCAAGCAAGACAGAAACAAAGGAGCATAAGGAGAAGAGAGAAGAAAACGGTCGTAAGTATGTAGGGGGTCGGCATGAGGAGCGAGCTCGAAGCTACAAAGGTGTGGTTATCAACGGTACTGACGGACATCATGACAAGGAGAGAGATCTCAGAAGCTATCAAGGGAAGGGGAAGGGAATGTTGGTTGAGAGGAGATGGAACAGGGGTGGAGACGAACAGGGGAGAAACACCATAAAAGGTCAGTATACTCCCGTATGGAAGGTCGAAAGGAGGAGGAGAGTTTGTTCAAAGAAGGCACCAGAAGTAGCCGGAGGAATACAGGGAGGCTAAACTACCAGGAGCGCCGATTATTGCCTTTCCAGGCAAGCCGTGGGGATGGAAGTCCAATACCAGGATTAGGAGACAGTGGAGGCAATGGGGAAGAGGGTGAGATTAGGGACCATGACATGGTTTACTCTCCGAAGGGATCACTTAAGGAAACACTCCCATCAGTTAAGTTTCAGAAGGAGTTGAGGGAGACTCAGGGCTCTCCCATACCTAACCAAGAAGCGATCATGATGGAAGATACAATTAGGAAGGAAGGACAAGTTGAGAGTGACGGGATAATCTCGGAAGGGAAAGAAGTGGATAGTGAGAATGACATATTCCCTCACAAGAGTGGGGAACAGGAGATGCCGGAAGAGACTAGTGAGAGTATGGAGACAACAATGGAAACAGCACCTGTGGCAATCGAAAAAGAAGAAAGAGATGGGGTGACGGGGAGAAGGCAGGAACCGCGGAAACGACTGCACAAGCCAACTATAGCACTCGGCGGGACGTCCAGAATGCGACTGCAGGCACTGACATCACCACGTAAACGTGGCGGATTGAAGATCGAGGGCCGAAAGGGAGATGGCCATAAACAGATGGAGGGGAAGGGATCTTTAAACCCTTGATCTGAATTATTTTCCCAATAATCTATGATACAAACCTCTCAGTGGTCTTCCCTTGGTGTAGGGGTATGGTATTGGTGGTCTGTCTTTAATTACTTTAGTTCTGGAATAAGCTCTATGAGCAAATGTGTTGTTTTTTTACTTGCATTAGTATGGGTACTAGGCTTATGTATCTCGATCTTTTGCTGGTTGAGTATTAAGGTTTGGTTAAGGGGATTTATTTGGAATAAAACGATTGTCTTGGGATTGAGGTCTCGAAGGAGTTCAAAATATTCAATACGGATTCCTTCAAGAGATAGGTTTGATTTAAGATGTCTGGCCAGGCTTGATTTTGAATATACAAAGATATGGATGGACTGTCAGGGTGACTCAGAGAGATACTCTTGGGAGACTAAGGCGATCTGGCACAAGGAATTATTTATAGGATATGGTAACAATACAGGAATAATGGGTGGTGTAACTCTGTTTCTGACCTTGGTCTCATTAAACCAAAGGAAAGGGAAGGTACACATCAAGGGCCCTTTCCATGGGAGTATTATGGCAGTGTGGAAGCATGACACATCTACGATGTTTGTTTCGTTACTCCTACAGAGCTTTAAATGGCTGGTGATATCAACCTGCACAAATAAGGAATGGCGAGAATGCAGACGATGCCTCATCAACATCTTTGCAGTCTATTTTGTTGGTATGTGGAAAAGGGGATCAGAGAGGTACAAGACGAAATTTCATAGGGCTACTATGGGACATTATCATTACTTTATAATACATTTTGGGCAGGCATCATTCTATTATTGGATTTCGTCACCATCAGCTCATGGGGTGGGTTTGGTTTGGAAAATTTCAATTTATCTGGCACATTATACATATAATGATAAGAGAATTAGTCATGAGACGATTCGGGTATAGTCAAATATGGAAAGATTACAGGACTTGTAGGCATAAAGACATGAAGTTATATAGAGTTTCATTATACTCGACGATTTTGTTAAGCCGGAATCTAACAAATATTATATTATGAAAATCTTAAGCTGGAACTGCAGAGGGATGGGCAGTAAATATACCATCAGTTATTTACGAGAAATATGGGGTAAATATAAACCGGATATACTCTTCTTATCAGAGACCAAACAAGAATTTCCCTTTGTCCAGGGATTTCAACTTCATTTTGGATATGATAGGCTGGAAACGGTGGAACCAAATGGATCTAGTGGAGGTTTAGCATTATTTTATAATAATGAACTTCAAGTTCGAGTTCTATATTCGAGTAATCGCATGATTGATGTAGAAGCCGAAGTTCTGGGGAAACATGTTTATATGTCATTTGTATATGGCGACCCGATCCAACAACACAGAGGTCAAGTATGGGAACGATTAACAAGGTTTGGTATATCCAGAACTGATCCTTGGTTCATAATCGGGGATTTCAATGAGATCACGGGTAATCATGAGAAACAAGGAGGCGTGCTACGTAGTGCTGGATCCTTTCTAGATTTCAACAATATGATAAGAAATTGTGGATTTGTGGAGTTTCCGGCTAGGGGAAACCAAATGTCCTGGCAAGGCAGAAGGGGGAAAGAAATGGTCAAATGTCGGCTCGATCGTGCCTTGGCAAATGAAGATTGGCATACTTTATTTCCTTGCTCGTCTACAGAATATTTGGGAATGATTGGGTCAGATCATCGACCAATTATAGCTAGCCTAGAGGACAAAGTATATAATAAACGAAGGCAATTTCGTTTCGACAAGAGATGGTTGGGGCAGGAAGGTTTTGTGGAATCTATCACCCGTGGCTGGAAAGGATCTGAAATAGATAGCATGGGTACGGTTATAAAAAGAATTGGTAATTGTCGACATGAAATAGCAGCCTGGCGAAAACTTAATGCCCCGTTTGGAAGGGATAAGATTGCAGACCTACAAAGAGCTCTTGAGGACATTCAAACAGATACTACAAGATCCCAAGAGGAAATAGTAGAGGTGAATCGGAAACTTCAGGAAGCGTACAAGGAAGAAGAGGATTATTGGCAACAAAAAAGCAGGAATCTGTGGCACACATCAGGTGACTTAAATACAAAATTTTATCATGCTCTGACAAAGCAGCGACGCGCTCGCAATAGGATTGTCGGTTTATATGATGAATCCGGACAGTGGATTACTGATGAAGTTGGGGTCGAGAAAATAGCAGTCGAATACTTTAATGGCTTATTTGAATCAACATCCCCTTCTGATTTTGAGGGTTTCTGGAGGAAGTAAGACCCACTATCACACATCAGAGAAACCTGAGCTTACTTCGGAAAGCAACGGAAGAGGAGGTTAAACAAGCATTATTTATGATGCATCCCGAAAAAGCACCTGGGCCCGATGGAATGACGGCACTTTTCTTTCAACATTCGTGGCATATCATTAAGAAGGATATGACTGCTTTGGTAAATGATTTTCTAGTTTCTGGTTATATGGATACGAGGCTTAATACCACAAACATTTGTCTTATTCCGAAAACGGAGCGACCTACAAAAATGACGGAACTACGACCCATAAGTCTTTGTAATGTGGGATACAAGATTATCTCAAAGGTTTTATGCCAGAGATTGAAGGGATGCTTACCTGAGTTAATTTCGGAAACGCAATCAGCTTTTGTGGCCGGAAGATTAATTTCTGATAATATTCTCATTGCCCAGGAAATGTTCCACGGACTTCGGGCAAACAAGTCTTGCCAAAGCAAGTTTATGGCCATAAAAACTGACATGAGCAAAGCATATGACCGAGTGGAATGGAATTTTGTTAGAGCTTTGCTTACAAAGATGGGCTTTGATCCGCATTGGATTAATTGCTGATGGCATGTATTACCTCGGTACAGTATCGGGTCTTGTTGAATGGGAATCCCAAGGGGCACATTATTCCACGACGGGGTCTGCGCCAAGGGGACCCTTTATCACCTTACTTGTTCATTTTGTGCACAGAAGCCCTCATTGCGAACATTCGAAAAGCCGAAAGGAATAAAGCACTAACTGGAGTAAAGGTGGCTCGGGCTTGTCCACCGATTTCCCATTTGTTATTTGCAGATGATAGTATTTTCTTTTGTCGAGCGGTCAAGGAGGAGTGTCAGACTATTTTGGGAATACTTAAAGAGTACGAGACAGTCTCGGGCCAACTCATTAATTTCCAAAAGTCCTCAATTCAGTTTGGACACAAAATCGCGGAATCTACGAGACAAGAAATGAGAGATATTTTGGGTATACAAAACATAGGAGGAATGGGGTCATATTTAGGCATTCCGGAAAGTTTGGGAGGCTCGAAAACGCAAGTTTTTAGCTTTATCCAAGATCGACTTAACAATAGAGTAAATGGTTGGACTTTCAAATATTTCACGAAAGGGGTAAAGAAGTAATTATAAAATCAGTCGTCACAGCACTTCCCAATCATGTGATGTCATGTTACCGTCTCCCGAAAAGTAATATCAAAAAGCTAACGAGTGTGGTGGCTCAGTTTTGGTGGGGTTCTGGTGGAAACACAAAAGGGATACATTGGAAGAGTTGGGAAAAATTGAGCAAGACAAAAGAGAATGAAGGTTTGGGATTTAAGGATTTCAGGGATTTTAACACCGCGATGCTGGGAAAACAATTCTGGAGGTTACTAAATAAACCAAATTCGTTGTTTTCGCGAGTCTTTAAAGGTCGCTATTTCAGGAATGCATCACCCCTGGAACCGATCAAGTCTTACTCTCCATCCTATGGATGGCGAAGTATTGTTTCCGCTAGATCTTTGGTTTGTAAAGGACTAATCAAATGGGTGGGATCAGGGACGTCTATTTCGGTATGGAACGATCCCTGGATCCCAACCACCCGCCCAAGACCAGCACAAAGTAATTTTGAAAATTTTTATCCTCACCTTACTGTGGATGCACTCATTGATCCACATTCGCGTACGTGGAACTCTCAGATCATTCAGACTTTGGTAGACCCTGTGGATGCAAAACTAATTGAGAGTATTCCTTTGAGTAAAACGGTGTTGCCCGATAGAGATGGATGGCATTTCACAAAAAACGGAAAATATACGGTCAAAACTGGATACCAGGTAGAGCGTATCTATCCTGATGTGGTGAAAGTAAATACTATGATTGGCCCTTCAGTTGTCCCATTACAGGCACACTGTTGGAAAGTAAAATGTCCGCCTAAGATGAAACATTTCCTTTGGCAAATAATATCTGGGTGTTTAGCAGTCACGAAAAATTTAAAACAGAGGGGAGTGATGGGGGACACAATCTGTATGAGATGCGGAGCAGGGGAGGAATCCATTAACCATGTTTTTTTTCGAATGTCCACCGGCGATACAGGTGTGGGCCCTTTCAAAAATCCCTTCGAACCCGAATATCTTTCCCACTCAGTCACTCTTTAGAAACATGGACTATCTATTTTGGAGAGTGCTACCTCAGATGGAAGACCATCAGTATGCATGGATACTCTGGTACATTTGGAAAGGGAGGAACAAGAAAGTCTTCAGCAATATGGATACGGACCCTAGAGAAACTTTACAATTAGCTGAAACGGAATCTCGGTCTTGGATGGAGGCTAATGCTCTAGTCGTTCGGAATCCTACTCAGAATGTCAGCACCGAAACAACCACTCTACCTACGGCTGGAAGATGGTGTTATATAGATGGATCATGGAAAGATCAGGATACCTTCTCAGGACAGGGATGGTACAGTACTTTAGAGGGCTTTAGTGGCCTAATGGGGTCGCGAAACACGCGGGCTACATTGTCTCCTTTACATACGGAGGTGGAAGCTTTAATCTGGGCAATGGAATGTATGCGGAATCTGAGACAAGAACAAGTCACCTTTGCAACGGATTGCTCCCAATTGGTGAAGATGGTGATGGACCCGAAAGATTGGCCAGCCTTCGACAGTTATCTGGAGGATATACAGAAACTTCGAGAAACTTTTCATCGCTTCGCACTCGTTCATGTTCCCCGAACACAAAACTTGATGGCGGATAACCTTGCATGCAGCGCCAGGATACAACCATCTTTTGTCGTTCACATGGATAGCGAGCTTCCTGCCTGGAGTGTAGGAAATAGGACTTTGTAATTTCACTTTGATGACAAAAAAAAATTGCATATGGTACAAATGTATAGTTATTATATGGTACAAATGTATAGTTATGCAACTTGACATATTTTGGCATATTTGATATAGTTACCAAAAGTAAAATAAGAAAAATAAAATTAATATTAAATACTAATATGATGTCAAAAGAGAAATATAAAAATTTAATTTCTAAAAAGAAATTTTAAACGAAAATTAAATAAATTTACTTTCTGCTGCCTTCTCTAACGCTTCTTTTTTTTGTGGATGGAGATTTAGATTCATCATTAACAGAACCATGGTCAAAGTCCCTGAGCTACTTATCATCTCTCCACTTCTCTCTTTACCAGACCCAAATCTTCAAGAACACTCTAGAAACATCCAACATCCTCCTTTCATCAGTTTCCCTTTACTGTTCTTTGTGGTTGATTCTTTGTGAGTCATCGATGCTCTAATTTGCCTCTCAATGCTCTTGTATCATCTGTGTCACAACACATGTGTGTCTTTGTGTTTATTGATCTTGAAGTTGGGGGGATCTCTGGCATATTTTTCCCGCTTGATGATGAACCATAGTTGTTAGCTCTTACATGTTCAAAGCAGAGCACTTATCCACCACTCGCATTGGTAACTTCTCGTATTGAACAGCATGTGCGCAAGCTTCCACCCATAACTTTCTCCAGTCCATTAACTTTAGCTCCAATGGCGTTATGATGCTCTGAACCCAATTATAATCGCTCACGCAAAAAGACACATAATCATTCGTGACTCTTTGTATTCCGAGGAAGTCGCCCCTAGGTCTTCTGGTGGAGTGCTCATGGCTGGCACAGTCTCTCTGTGGCTGTGGGTACAACTTCTCAACCCAACGTATTGGCCGACATCGGTTTCACCATTGCCATCCTCAGGTTATGCTATCTAGTCGGGTTGTTATTACATATTGTAGCTGATTCCTTAACATTGATGCATTGAATTTCTCTGCGATATTCTTATGATGGATCTTCTGAGCTGAGCGCCTAGGCAGCTCTTCAACATGATCATCATTGTTACAGTGAGACCAAACACAAGCTCCGGATATTAACTTCTGATGTGGACATTCTATTAGATATGGAACTTCTTCTGTCTAAATGACCACGACTGATGTCTTTGCTATTGAACGATCATCCCATTTGTCTCTATGGTTGCCGAGATATGGAGTTGGAGGCTTCAATAAAGTAAAAACAAAAGAGATATCATCGAGGCAAGGTCAAACTTTATATGCATGTCAATACAGCTGTGAATATACACCAATAGTGAAGCTATTAACACAAAAAAACAGTAAAAATATATAATGGCCCCCTAACACCCTTCTCGTTGAGAATTGCAGTCTCTATAACTGCTTGCTGGTGTTGAATCCTTCGAGACCACCCTAATAACAGCTTAACCACCCTTGGAGAGTTTAGTTATGAATATCAGAGACCCATTGTTAGCTTGCATCGTGACTCTATCTGCAAGAATCTTCTGTTCATATACATAGATTCATTTATAAAGATTATAAATCTGATTCAAATAAATTTAGGCACGAACTCTTACCTAATTCAGTTGGCAAAGAAAGTACTCACCATCCTCCTCATTGCTAGTAATACCGAAAAGTAAAGATGTCTTTGATTCTCTGAAAAAACTTTTAGTGATGATCGAGGTGATTGGTTCTCCAACATATTAAGGTTAATCACATGAAAAAGATGATTGAAGGTTTGAAGATGGTAACTGTTATAATAGGAACACTAAACGGAAACTGATGTTGTAAAAGTTAACTGGAGCCATTAATTTGTAACTTTATGGAGAATAGACCGTCAATTATCTGATTGATTTTGAGACGTTACGGAGTCGGAACGACACTCCGAGTTTCTAGAAATTTCGTCGACGTAAAAAGAAGAAGAAACCTAATTAGATGTGGGCTTATCATAATCTATAATAATAATTGGGCTTAATAACAAAATGCAATAAAAGCCCAGTTCGAATAGAAGTCATGAGATAATCAGAGAAATAAAATGGTACGGCTTGTTTTGGTGAAGCGACATGTGGCCTAAAACGCCCTCCCTTCATTGATGATGTGGACGCATGAGGAGAGAGACAATCCAACTTTATTATTATAGATTGCAGTCTCTATAACTGCTTGCTGGTGTTGAATCCTTCGAGACTACCCCTAATAATAGCTTAACCACCCTTGGAGAGTTTAGTTATGAATATCAGAGACCCATTGTTAGCTTGCATCGTGACTCTATCTGCAAGAATCTTCTGTTTCATATACATAGATTCATTATAAAGATTGTAAACCTTATTCAAATAAATTTAGGCACGAACTCTTACCTAATTTCAGTTGGCAAAGAAAGTACTCACCATTCCTCCTCGTTGCTAGTAATACCGAAAAGTAAAGATGTCTTTGATTCTCTGAAAAAACTTTTAGTGATGATCGAGGTGATTGGTTCTCCAAGATATTAAGGTTAATCACATGAAAAAGATGATTGAAGTTTTGAAGATGGTAATTGTTATAATAGGAACACTAAACGGAAACTGATGCTGTAAAAGTTAACTGGAGCCATTAATTTGTAACTTTATGGAGAATAGACCGTCAATTATCTGATTGATTTTGAGACGTTACGGAGTCGGAACGACACTCCGAGTTTCTAGAAATTTCGTCGACGTAAAAAGAAGAAGAAACCTAATTAGATGTGGGCTTATCATAATCTATAATAATAATTGGGCTTAATAACAAAATGCAATAAAAAGCTCTGTTCGAATAGAAGTCATGAGATAATCGGAGAAATAAAATGGTACGGCTTGTTTGGTGAAGCGACACGTGGCCTAAAACGCCCTCCCTTTCGTTGATGACGTGGACGCACGAGTAGAGAGACAATCCCAACTTTATTATTATAAAATTGTTTTACAGTAATGAACCAATGAAAAAAACTTTGTAGTAAAATTTGTGGATCAGAAATTACTTAAATAGTTTAAAATAGTTGTATTATGTACCAATTCAGTTAGACACGTGTTTAGATTTTTCCTTCCCAAACGATACACGCTTCTCTGCATATTTTTCTTCAGTTCTCTTCATTATTTTGAAAATAAAGGGCCCTAAAGCTTAAGAAAATTTATAGAAAAGATTTAGGGCCTTGTGCTTTGCACTGTCAGCATTCCCTTAGAGCCGAGTCTGAAAGAAGCTAAGGTAACATATAGATAATTATAATCATCAGAAACATAGCCACTGTATCTAAAACTAAGAGACAAAAGGTTTGTTATTTTCTGAGATTTTGATCTCAACGACAATAGCATCTCGTATTGATCTAGTTTGGTGTGTGGATACCATACCAATAGTGTCACAATGTTTAGAGCGCTAAAAACTTTAGTTAATTTTGTCATTGTTATTGCAAAATATTTATGTTCTAGGTGATAAGCTGCGTCCTGCACAAAGTGAGTTTTCAAACTTATTTGTAATGCTTTAATGATAATAAAGAAAAAGTAATAATTATAAAGTTTTGCAATATTTTTAAGTGCTCGTTTGGATTGGTTCGGATCTATTGATTTTGGTGTTCAGGTTCACAAATCTCTTTAAATTATGTATGAAAATTAAAAGGTCTCAACATACCTTAAAATCCATGAAACTCAAAAATAAAATAATACTAGATTTTGATCCGCGCTTTAAAGCGTATGATTATTTTCGACACAAACCAAATTATATGAAATAAATTTGCATTTTTGATTATGTATCTATATTTAAATGTTACAAATGAAACGTTATATCCAGTGTTTCGGGTCACGACCCGGATCCGCGGTTAAACTGACTTAGTGATGACTTTATATGGAGTCCGGTTTATTTTTTTAAACTCGTTATTTAAATTTTTTATAAAATCCCCAAAATCCGCTAAAATTTGGGACCCGACTACTATATCCACCTATGGGTGACCACTATGTAATACAATTTGACTTAAATTTTCATATTTAAAGTATTTTAATTTATAAATGTTTAGATGAATGATGAATAGATATTATGAATTTTATACTCTTATTTACAAAAGTTAATCAAACTAATTTATCATTTTGTTGTAAGCGTAATGGATCAATATTCGAGAGGATACGTACTAAATTAGAAATATATACATGAATGTGAGATAGATTTTGACCCGCACTTTAATGTTTCTTATTAGATTTTGATCAATATTAATGTTTATTATTGAATTTTCACCCGCATTTTAATATTTCTTATTAGATTTGATAAAATATTAATGTTTATTGTTAGATTTTGATCCGAACTTTTTAAAGAGAGATGAATTTTTATTCAATTTTATTTACTCAAAATTAGAAATCATATACATGTGTATTTTTTATTAAAACATTTGCTTTGAAGTATATATAATAAAAATAAAATTTACATTAATATAATTTTATGAAAATAAGATAATTAATTTATGTAACCTGCTTCATATATTATAATACAAATTTTAATTTTCAATATCGTAAAATTTATTTTATTATTATATTTTTTTGTAAATATTATTATACAAATTAACTATTGTTATTATACTCGTCTCATACATGAGAAATATTTAATTATTTTTTAATATTTTAATTTAAATATGTATATTAACTTATGAAATGATTTATTAGTTCATATATCGTATTATAATGTTGTTTAATAAGTTGAATTATGTTGTAAAATTCATAAATTAATTTATTTGTTATTTTATAACTTATAATTAGTTAATTAATGAATTAAGTTACTTTATATTTATTACTTGGTGTAGTAATTCAATTATGAATATAAATTATTATATATATATTATAGATTTTTTATTATCTAAATGAATAATAAATAATTTTTCGTTTTTAAATATAAGTTAATATTAATAATGGCTTTATTATCTAAAAACAAATGTATATTTACATTTTAAATAAAAGATATTAAAAGATATTATTAAAATCTAATCTTATGAAAATATACTTAAAAATATCTTTTTAGATATCTTATTTTGAAAGTATTAAGATAATTGGTTAGAAATAATATATATTTAGTAATAATTAAGTTAGTTGTATGAGAATAAATCGGAAATTAAAAAAAATGTAATGGTCTAACCTAGACTACTTGTAAGTAGATAAAAAATAAGACTTTGTTTTAATATATTAGATATGACATTTACATTGAATAATATATATTAATATCTAAAATTAACATGAAAATTGGTTAGTTTTACATTTAGATTGAAAATCAGTAGGTATTTAAGATATTTTTGAAGTTTACGTATTTTTTTTTAATTTAAGATATTTAGTTTTACCTGTGTTTTGGATAACTATGAGTATGTTTGAGTATTTTAGATATTTTGGATATAAACCTAAATATAATTAATATCTAAGTATATAAATTATGATTCAGATATTTTTCTGGTATCCAAAATATTTTCGTTCAGATCGGATCGCGTTTGTTCTTTGTTACTTCAAGTTTTGCATCCGTTCGGATATCTGTTCAGTTTTTGTTTGGGTTTGGTACAATTTTTGGATCGGGTTCATATATTATCCGTCCCTATATATTCTTACGATTTAACATAGTGTTATACTAACTAGCAAATCCTTATCTAAAAAATCATGCTCACCAGGCTTAATAGAACTTTAAACATATACAATAAATAGAGAAAAGTGTTTTATTTTTATGTGATATTAAATATGATGTATGTGGTATTTTTCAATATCTTATCAGCCCTATGTACGAAGGCTTTTTTCAATATTCTTTCCAATATCTAGTCTGTATCTGATCTATATGGAAGAAAATATAATTCCTTGGTTTCTTGCTTTTTTGCTAGTGTGTTCGCCACATTCCTACTCTGAGGAATACTGATTAAGCTCATCATCCTCGAAGTGTCTCTTGTAGCTCTGGAACACCTCAATCTCCATCGCGAATGTGGCCAATCATCAGATTCGTAGTCATGTCCACTAGTGTTCGAGCAGTCTATCTCGAAACGGATTGAGATTATCCTCCTGTCTCTCAGTACATGAGGCCTGCACCAAAGTAAACCGTCCATATCTGATGTAAAGGTGAGAGCTCCTGCAGCATGCCCGTATCCAAAGCAGATTTAGAATTCATTTGATCCTTAAGACTTCAAACTTTAAGCATTGACATTGTCATTATCGATCGTATGACACATCAAATTGACAGGTAGGGATTTGAGGTATCCAAGGGGCATTCTCTCAACCTTTATAATAGAAGGGTTGTCATGCATCCTCCGTTTGCTTCTCCTTTTCATTAGCCTCATTTCTCCAATATTCTCCGCTCAAGCGACGCATGTTTGAGAGCGTCAATTGGGTATACGACTTTTCTCATTACGGGGAAGAGTTTGTCGTCATCGCCTTCCAAATGTACCAATAGATCAGGAGATATCGAATTATGGTCTCTATGGAGCCACCACTTTTCTGCTTCCAAAACATAAAGCTTCATGTTCTGGTATATAGATGTACTCGGGAAGTAAACCGAAAGGGACGATAGTCGATTAAAGGCCAAACATACATGGCTGGGGCGGCATTCAAAAGAAGATGGTTAATCGACTCCATGGCCAGCACATCTACGAAAACATCTATCAGGTGCCCATGTGTCTAAA
This sequence comes from Moricandia arvensis, assembly GCA_905132765.1. Taxonomy (NCBI): domain Eukaryota; kingdom Viridiplantae; phylum Streptophyta; class Magnoliopsida; order Brassicales; family Brassicaceae; genus Moricandia; species Moricandia arvensis. The sequence continues at coordinate 63,979 of CAJHQP010001041.1, forward strand.
GGTAAGCTCTCTGTCGTCGCGACACAGCTGAGATAGTGTGCCACAAGAAATGCTTCATCTTACTCGGGCCTTTATCTTCACACATGGCTCTGAAGCTCGTGATACTCGTTCTAGAACCCTTGCTTGTTGTTAGAATCAGCTTGGTCGATCAGAGTAAAGTCATAACGCGGATTTAACTGAATACACTCCTAAGTTTGTGTGTTCCGAAAACATATCCATCTAACGAGCTAGAGAGAGAAGTTTTTAACCCACATATCAAAGGGATATCATCTTGGTGTGAAATATTCCGAAAAAGTTGGATTATACCACTCTTTGGTATCATTCTTAATAAAGAACTAGACAAAAAGTTGCGGGCAGTCTCGAAAGAATGTGGTCAGGCAGGTCTAGGTGGTCGAGCACTGAGTCTGGAACCCAAGATAACTCAAACCTTGCTGATCTCAACAGTTCTCGACCAACCTTTGATTTTGCTTTCGTAAACGTGGATATGAGTAGAGTTTTGCTACCATGATACGTACGACCACCACACCTATTGAGAGTCGCTGCTGGGTCGCACAATATGTATTTATCTGTCAGTACTTGCCCACACAGGAAGACGTGCCTGTTCTAAATCACTTTTAATTATGAGGTACTTCACTTTCAGTAAACCAACGTAGACAATAAGTAAGGAAATATTGACAACTCTTACGGGATTTTCTTACACCCAGATGATATCCCTTGATACTTGGCGCTAATTGTAAACCTTTTCTTCTGCCACTCTATATTCGGATATTCTTTCGAGGAATCTAGGCACATTATGTATTTGGAAAGTCTTAACGCACTCTCAGGAATCAACGCTAGAGAATCTCCCCATGTTCAGTTATATCGCTTAGCGTGGTGGTACAACTACCTTGCGCTCCTCCAAGACAATCAATGAGTCAAACATACTGGACATGTCTTTTAATTTCCAACAGCGAGGCCAGACGAGTTAACGTGAAGAAAAACTTGAGCTAGCTTACGAGTCTCAGTAAGTCTATGTGTGTGTCGAAAGTACAAAAAGCGCCCCCTCTAAGCAAAATTGGTAGGGAGGCATATTTAACGTTAGTCGCGACGAAGCAATCACCAACATGTACTACTACCTAGCCGCTGTGCGCTGTAACACATTTGACGTACTGAAACAGATACGTGTTTCACTCCTTTTGTGATATAAAGACAGTCTTTTTGGCAACCGCATACGAGAGTTGTCCTAGATGTGCTGGCCCATTGGATTCGATTAACCATCTTCTTTTTGAATGCCCCCCAGCCCTATAGGTTTGGGCTTTATCAGACTATCCGTCCCTTCCGGGTTACTTCCCGAGTACATCTTTATATCAAAACATGAACTTCTTATTTTGGAATAGAAAAGAGATTGCTCCTTCGACACCACAATTCGATACCTTTCCATGGATCTTGATTTCACTGCTTTTACACAGGCCAATTAACCTGAAGTACCAACAATACCACAATCGAATGGTATGTCGTTGTAGCACTTCAGGATCGAATCCACAGAGACCAACGGTTACACGACGAGGATGTGAGATGAGAGTTAAGCTAAGACTAAACAGATGGATTTTTGTTTGATTACTAAAACTAGGCTGGAATGAAATAATGCAATGCGATGAGGAAAATGCAGAAAGTGTTAATGTGAGAGAGCATTGGGCAAGAGGAAATCGCGGGGACTCATGGCTATCAGACACGGACATAATCAACCTACTTCCGTAGAGCTAATCATTTATTGCTAGCAAGGATTGTATTAAGAACCGTCTAGAACTCAAACACGATATTAGAATTAACCTACTTCCGCAGCGCTAACTCTCTATGTTATAGAAACTTCCACACTAACTTCCGCTGAATTTCGATTTCTAAACAAGCATTAAGAACAGGTTCAATATGTTCACAAAGCGCAATAACATCAACTTCCGAGGGTTAAGGACACTTTGCTCATCTAAAGTCTTTTCGGGAGTTTAAACTATCACTTTCGGTGCATTAAACAACCTTATATCATGAACTAGGTGATCAATTCAGTTCAAGCAGTAAGAAATCCTGTAGACGAAGAACCAAAACGTAAATCCCAAGAATCTAACAATCCTAAATCAACAAACCATGAAATCCCTTTGAAATCCTAATACCCAATTGCGCAAGCTACTCAAACATCAACGAAATTAAGATAGAAAACATGAATATATACAACTGATCCAGAGTTCAAGAGATTTCTCAAAGAGAAACTCTATCCCTCAAGATCCTATTACAAGAAGTTCTAAAGAACAACAAGAGAAATCAAAAGTTTTAAAGAGGACAAATCTCTCAAATCTCTTTCAAGATCGCCCCTGGTGTTTTCTCTGGCTTCTCTGGACTTCAAAGAACAAGAAATGAAAAAGCTTCCTCGAAATTATTAGTTGGAAGTGGGTAAAATGAGTGCAAAACGCGTTAGTGGTTGGTGGAGCCGGAGACGCCAAGGATCGGTCGATCCAGTCGGCATGGATCCCCCGATCTGGCACAGATCCCTCGATCCATGTTGTATGGATCCCCCGATCCCTGGTACAGTTCTGCATACTTCGGCTTGTTCTTCCCTTCTTGTGCCCGAAACTCCAAATTAACGCTTTGCGACCTGAAAAAGAACTAAAGACAACAAAAAAAACTCGAAATACTCTATAATAACATAAACTAAAACCGATAAAAACACGACACATCAAAACCCCCAGACTTGAATCTTTGCTTGTCCTCAAGCAAAGGAAACAAAGATTAAGCCGAAGGGAGAAGAATTAAAAAAAAAAAAAAAAAAAAAAAAAAAAAAACGAGAACTCTCATTTTCTTTAGACAACCGCATTTACCATAACCTGTTGTAAGCCACATCTAGAATACCAATCCAAGAGATTAGTCTCATGTATTTTACATTTAGCTTAGCAACCATACCACTTTCAACCACAACTTGGAGTGACCCAAATTCACCATCGCTAACTTCTTATTTGGAATTTTAATGTGCGGTCTCATCGAGGGAATATCGATCAATGGACACATGGAGTCATTACTCGTTCAAGTTTCTTATTTTTGGTTTCTTTCCTCTCACTTCCCTAAGTCGATTTCTCCCTACTTTGTAGGGTATCATTTTATTTTTTCTATCGACTTAGTTTATTGAACAGGCTTCCATGAGATGCGAGTATTAATGGGTGTAACCACTGAATCCCCGATTCACTTCTTTTTGACCTTTATTCTTATTCTCTTTTTTTTATTATTATTTTTTTTATTATAGGGAAGAGAGAGGGAAACCGCACTCACAATATTTTCAGACCTGAACGAGGATTCCGATCCACTGTATACCAAGTCCCAAGACAAGAGAACTAAGTAGATTAAGTGAAGTCAACTTTGGATCTTTCAGATACCCACACAAGTATGGTGGCATTGGTAGACTGATATTCTTATGTTCTGAGATCTACAATGGATGGCTAAACGAATGGTTACTAAGGTTTTAGTTACGGTTATACCAAAGAAAACGGTAGTTCTTGACAAAACAAATAAAACTAACACGATAAAACCGAAAACACAAAAAAATGAAACCTTTAAAAATCTTTTATTTTACAAAGACTCAAAACACTTTCAAAAACACTAAAAATGAAAACAACACTAGAACAAAGCGGTGTGAAAACGAATCCAAAAGAGGGTGATAAAATAAAATAAAAACACTAAGACAAGGGAAAAGAAAACTTTACAATGCAATGCGTAGATATGGAGGGCATCTTCTTTGGGACATTTTTGCGTTTTGTTCGACCTTGCACCCGACCTGCAACTCTTATTTAAGAAAACATAAGTAAAATAAAACAACACACATATATACAAAGGATAACAGGGGAATGCCTCCCAAGTGCGCTTGTTTTGAGTCTCATAGCTTGACTTTACGCGCTTGCTAGTCATAGGAATCAAAAAGTTGAGCCAATGCACCTTTGGTCCTTCTCCTGCAAACACAAGAATCAAAGTGTGCAAAGGAGCACACTACTGTCCATAGAAAATAGACAGATTTTTCGTCAAGGAGCATTTCTAAAGATATAGCATGGATTAACACATGCTCCTTGAGGTTCAGATGATCATGAGAATCAAATGCATTTGATGGAAACACAAAGTCTACTACAGGTTCAAACGAGGTTTTCACAAAGTAGTCTACTTCATCACCATCAATCAAATAAAACACAATATTCACATTCTCATGATCGATGTCGATCTCAGGGTTTTCTATGATTTTATCTATATCAGTTTCACACCCTAGATCATGAAGTTCAAGAGGAATACTAGGTTCACCAAGCAAATAAAAGTCAGATTCAAGATCAATTGAAGCACAAATATAATTCGTGTCAAAACAAACTTCAAAATAATCTCTAACAAACTTTTCTTCTCTAAAAGCGTCTAGTTCCCTAGTTTCACATATCAGATTAAGACATTCATTTATGAGCATAGAACAATCAATAGCAGAGGTAATTTCTTCAGCAACAGGTAGGCGATCATCAAAATCATACGGTTCAAAAGTCCGTTCGCACATACCTTCTAATTGGGTCGGTGGAACCCAATAAAATACCTCTTTTAGATCATGAGCACTCCAAATCTCCATACTTGTGAGCTCTCTTCCTTCTAGCATTGCCCGATGTGACATGAGGTTTAACCTCAACATTGCTGCTAGGGTACTCCTTTTCATCGTTGGGTTCTCTTCGCACAACTCATCTATCTTCGCACTCTGTTCTGGTGTCAGTACGCTTTCATCAAAGGGTGGCTCCACATATGGCTCATCCTCAATGTCATCTTCCAATATGTCTCCCTCTTCTTGTTGCCGGTAACCGTATATATGGCCGAACTCCATCTTTTCTCGACTCGAAATCTGCACAAAATAAAACTAAAAACAAAAATTAGTAATGTTAGTGTCTTAGACGAAACTCCTATCCTAAACTCGTAGGCAACACGAAATGGTCCCCGGCAACGGCGCCAAATTGATTTCACTGCTTTTACACAGGCCAATTAACCTGAAGTACCAGCAATACCACAATCGAATGGTATGTCGTTGTAGCACTTCAGGATCGAATCCACAGAGACCAACGGTTACACGACGAGGATGTGAGATGAGAGTTAAGCTAAGACTAAACAGATGGATTTTTGTTTGATTACTAAAACTAGGCTGGAATGAAATAATGCAATGCGATGAGGAAAATGCAGAAAGTGTTAATGTGAGAGAGCATTGGGCAAGAGGAAATCGCGGGGACTCATGGCTATCAGACACGGACATAATCAACCTACTTCCGTAGAGCTAATCATTTATTGCTAGCAAGGATTGTATTAAGAACCGTCTAGAACTCAAACACGATATTAGAATTAACCTACTTCCGCAGCGCTAACTCTCTATGTTATAGAAACTTCCACACTAACTTCCGCTGAATTTCGATTTCTAAACAAGCATTAAGAACAGGTTCAATATGTTCACAAAGCGCAATAACATCAACTTCCGAGGGTTAAGGACACTTTGCTCATCTAAAGTCTTTTCGGGAGTTTAAACTATCACTTTCGGTGCATTAAACAACCTTATATCATGAACTAGGTGATCAATTCAGTTCAAGCAGTAAGAAATCCTGTAGACAAAGAACCAAAACGTAAATCCCAAGAATCTAACAATCCTAAATCAACAAACCATGAAATCCCTTTGAAATCCTAATACCCAATTGCGCAAGCTACTCAAACATCAACGAAATTAAGATAGAAAACATGAATATATACAACTGATCCAGAGTTCAAGAGATTTCTCAAAGAGAAACTCTATCCCTCAAGATCCTATTACAAGAAGTTCTAAAGAACAACCAGAGAAATCAAAAGTTTTAAAGAGGACAAATCTCTCAAATCTCTTTCAAGATCGCCCCTGGTGTTTTCTCTGGCTTCTCTGGACTTCAAAGAACAAGAAATGAAAAAGCTTCCTCGAAATTATTAGTTGGAAGTGGGTAAAATGAGTGCAAAACGCGTTAGTGGTTGGTGGAGCCGGAGACGCCAAGGATCGGTCGATCCAGTCGGCATGGATCCCCCGATCTGGCACAGATCCCTCGATCCATGTTGTATGGATCCCCCGATCCCTGGTACAGTTCTGCATACTTCGGCTTGTTCTTCCCTTCTTGTGCCCGAAACTCCAAATTAACGCTTTGCGACCTGAAAAAGAACTAAAGACAACAAAAAAGACTCGAAATACTCTATAATAACATAAACTAAAACCGATAAAAACACGACACATCAGATCTGTTGGTACATTTGGAAGGCAAGGAACGACAAACTCTTTAATGGGAAAGTCGTATCCCCGATGGATACACTCCAACATGCCTCGCTTGAGGCGGAGTGTTGGAGAAAGGCAAATGAAAAGGAAGAAGGTGAGGTGGATGAAGATCCCCCTATTACGGAGGTTGAGACAGTGCCCCCCCGGATACCCCGACTCCCTACCTGCCAAATTGATGCATCATGGATCAATAATGGTAGTGTCAGTGGCTTAGGGTGGAGTTTTAAGTATCAAATGGGTACTAAATCATATGGATTACGGGCGTGTAGCAGGAGCCTCTCAGCTCTATATGCTGAGATGGAAGGCTTACTTTGGGCAGTCTCATGCATGAGAGATAAGAGGATAACCTCAATCTTTTTCGAGACAGATTGCTCGGATCTAGTGGACATAATCACGAATCCGATGGACTGGCCAGCCTTCGCAATAGAGATAGAGACTTTCCAACGACTTCAAGAAGATTTCGACGAAGTGAACCTCACTCATATTCCTCGGAGCATGAATGGTAGGGCGGACTCCTTAACGAAAGAAGCGAGAACTAGAGGATATATCTTTTCCCATATAGATCAGACACGGACAGACGGAGATGTTCCTCGGAGGATCGGCTCGTCCGTCCGACACTTGATTTAGTTTATGGGTAGCTGACAAAAAAAAATCAACTACGAGTTAACTCCCTATCCATTACACGACATCACATATTAGCATACCCTAATCTCAAACTGATATACACATCAACAAGTTTTTCTTTTGTTAATGTTCATCCAAGATATTATAAGTTCAAGTTCTAAACAATAAAAAAAATTGATATGAAATAGATTAAAAAAAAACTCACAGTGCTCTCTGTATTTAGTTTATTGCAAGGCTCTCTGTATTCTTCCAAGTTTCTGCAATTTTCCTTCCTCGTTTTCCAAGCGTTCCTTTCACTCTCTCTCTCCCACACTTTCTCTCTCCAATGGTGGCAGCAAAATTAAGCAGAGACCAGTACGTTTAAGTAAAGCTCGCCCAGTAAGCGGACCGTTATGAGGACATGGTACAGTTACAGAGCAATTCGTCACAGACACCACTCCAACAGAGTAGCTTACGGTGTAAGAGCGAAACCTCCTTCAATCCCGTCCAAGAACGTGATCGGATCTCTAAACGCCGCGTAAAGGAATATTGTATCCTCAATTGAGTACAAAGAAGAAAGCCGCCTAGGGTTAGTTTGGTCATTATAATAAAATATCTTTAAGTATTTATGAAAATATCTTTCATTTAAACGCAAAATTCAATAGTCGTACCAAATAAAATGTAAAAATTATTTTTTCACAAATCTAAACTCTAAGTTTATACTCTTTCCGTATCAAAATATTTGTTATTCTAGGCTTAATTTATTGTCACAAATTAAGTGTCGTTTAACAGTTTCGAGGCAAAATTTTATTAATTTTATATAATATTTTATTTTTTTTATTTGTTGAAAACTGGTTAGGTGTATAGATAATTGTGTTTTATCTTAAAAATATGTAAAATTAAATGTTTCCTTAATATGTGCACAAAAATCTAAAATGACAAGTAAACTGAAATGGAGGGAGTATTAGTTAATGACTTATTTTTGGGTTCATCCCCTAAGATGAACCTCTAGATTCACCATCCAATAAAATTGTATTATTTTATATTTGATATCTTTTTAAAAAGGAAAAAAAATCTTATTAAGTTATGTTATGTTTTTAAAATTTAAAATATATAAATATATAAAAATAATAATAATTAATAAAACGAAAATAATTCTTTTTAAAGAAAATATTCAACACTAAACCCTAAACTCTAATCTTAAACCCTAAATCCCTGGGTAATTGATAAACCTTTGGATAAATCTTATAGTATTTTAAAAATTTAGTGTTTATAATTTACCCAAGAGTTTAGGATTTAAGATTAGAGTTTAGGGTTTAGTATTTATGATTTATCCAAGAGTTTAGAGTTTAGGATTAGAGTTTAGGGTTTAATGTTAAAATATTTTCTTAAAAACAATTATTTTTGTTTTTATTAATTATTATTATTTTATTTATTTTTGTATTTTTATTTTTAAAAACATAATATAATTTAATAATTTTTTATTTCTTTTTTTAGAAGATATCAAATATGAAATAATGTAATCTTATTGGAAGGTGAACCTAGAGGTTCACCTTATGGAGTGAACCCAAAAATAACTCTTAATTAATTCTATGATTATAAGTATCTATTTAATTTCTTAAAACTGAAGGTAAATGAAGCTAATATAAATATAAATATTTCTATTCAGAATGTGGTAGTTTAGACAATTGGGACCAAAACATAAAATAATAATAAAAGTTATGAAAAATGCATACATTTACATAATTTTAAGGTTCATAATTATTTTACAACAATTTTATCTACATATATTACTATTTCTTTTTAGAAATTATAATGACACATTAATATAGTGTCAATATAAACCAACAATTATATATGTCTCTTTATCAAAACAATATTATTTTTATCCTATTTAAGATGTATTATACTACATATTAATCTTAGATCTTAGGGTTTTCTGAAAAAAAAAAAACCCTCAATATAATTCTTTTTTGCAATTTTATCTACGATCTTTAAAACCCACAGGTCAAACCATCAGATGCCAGCCAACCCGCAATATTGTCTTCCATCGTGTATAGATTTTGTAGTCTGTATAATTCTGTGTATTGCATATCAAAACTACGTAGTTTTACACATTAGAAAAAACAAAATAAATCAAAACAGCATTTTGAACCCGTGACCTTTGACTGTAGATACCACTCACATTACCAGTTAAACAATATAAACGAACCTTACGTATATATATATATATATATATATATATATATATATATATATATATAGTAAAACTGATCTTGGAATCAACCACAACCACAAGAATCCAGAAATCCTATGTTTTTCGTTTCTTCTACCTCCGATAGATCCCAAAGGATTTCAACGTTGAGTGAACCTGCGTTAATTAGTTTTCGATCGGCCCATGGAGATCACGACGACGGTGAGATTATCCGACGTGTTCGCTGTAACAAGCTGTGATGCCTTTCATGAGATTTATTCAATAATGTAAGAAAAACAGAAGGAAGCTTTAAAAGAGAGAAAGAAACTGAACGTATGATATATCTTCTCGAATGACAAAAATTACCCAGAAATGAACAAGAAACATTATTGGGAAGAAGATATAAATTATTGAAAAAAAAAGTTATAAATTATTGAGTTTGATAAAATATAATAGTATGTTACTTATTAACGAGATGATGTGTAGTGGAGTTGGCAAGGTGCTCGTCCATTTTGTCAAAGAAGTTTTCTTATTAAGACCTAATATAAAAACGACGTAGTATTGACTATCGCTAAAATTATACACAGTCAAATACATATATACACGATGGAAGGTTTTATTGCGGGTTGACTAGTACTTGATGGTTTGACCCGTGGGTTTTAGAGATTGCAGATAAAATTGCAAAAAAAAGAATCACACTGAGGGCTTTTTTTGCACAAAACTCTAAAATTTATAAGAGACAATGAATAACCAACCATACATGATGCATCACGTGCTTTGGCATGAATTTGTTATCAGAAGCTTGTTTATAAATTAAAGTTGGTTTACAAATTTTTATAAATACAAAATCTTGAGTAAAGTTGGTTTCCTCGACGCTCTTATAGTCTGTGGAGAAACCAACTTTTCTTGAATTATTTTTATTTTTTTAATTTGTGTCCTATAAATAGTGATTAAACTTAGAATTTCGTAAATTCCTGAAACTAACAAACTAAACCAGAATTTACCTCTTGAAAACATCACCTTATAAATATATATATTCAACAATCATCACCTTATAAAGACGAAACTACCCTTAATAAAGTCAAATATTTACAGATCTAATTTGTTTCTATTTGACCCGACTCACACGACCTGGATTCGTGGGCGTGACCGCGTGTCTCTCTCCCAAACCCTCTTTTTCTCCCCGCATCTCTCTCCCAAACCCTCTCTTTCTCCCAGTGTCTCTCTCCCAAACGGACCAAACCCTCTCTTTCTCCCAGTGTCTATCTCCTAAACGGACCAAACCCTCTCTTTCTCTCCTAAGTGTTTCTCATTTCCCCCAAATCGAAAGAAAATCAATCCCTAGAAACCTTAGAATCCGACGAACTAGACGAAATCGACTGAAATCCACCGAAACCCAACGCAATCCACCGAAAACCACCACATTTTCTCTTGTCCATCATCAGAATCACCATCTTCTCCCGGCGTCAAGCTTTCTTTTATCCTCTTGTAATATCTTCCATCCCTATTCTCGACGTGTAAAAGGTAATACTTTTTCATACCTTTGTTCATAGATTCAAAGGTAACACTTTTTCATACCTTTTTTCTCGGCGTGTAAAAGGAAACTTGGACATGATTGGTTTTGAGGTTATAGAGATTGAAAGTTTGGTTTCAAATATGAGATAAGTCCAGTGATGATTGTTGATTATGACCATAATTTAAACTAACTGTTTTAGGATAGAATGATGGATATGTGAAACTAAACCGAGTGATTGTTTTTTTGAATCTTTGGTGATTTATTTAGGCATTAACTGAATGTTTGTTGTTTTTGGATCAAACCAATGGCAGGCCATAGTAACAAGCATGGACAGAAGAAGCAGAATAAGAACAACAAAAAGAAGTCCACAAGAGAAGAGCAACATGAGTTTTCAACCGAGAATGATAGTGATGATCTGTCACACGGAAATGACTCTGATCACGAGAATGACACTGATCATCAGTCTGCATCATCTCAGGTATCATTCCCAAAATTATTCCAATAAAAATGTTAATGGTGTATTACTGATGTTATTTGTACTACTAGGACAAAAAATTATAATTATGTATTACTAGTGTAACTAGTACGACTTAGTAAATAAGTGTTAATATAAGTCTTATCTGGTTTACAGGAATGCCAACCACTGCCACCTGATGAACTATACTTCAAGAACACCGAGTTCACCAAGACGTGTAAGATACTGAGCAAGTGCTTTGTAAGCAAGACAATGAAGTTGCTGAAGAAGCCTAAGTTTAAGCATGAGCTGGAGTGGTTTGAAAAGCACTCTCAGTTTTGCCATTTTTTCCACATGCTCGATGAACCAAACTTGAGGCTGCTGGGTAAGTGGATGCTTCTACTGTGCACAGTTCCTTTACACGAGGGAGATGACACATCTTGGTTTGCTGTTAATGGTGTTCCCATTCGGTATTCAATTAAAGAGCATGCACTCATCTCGGGATTAGACTGCCGTGGATACCCACCTAAGTATAAGAAGATTGGGAGCTTTGCGTTTGTAGACAGACATTTCAAATCACATAAGGAGATAATGATGAAATCTATCAAAGAGAAGTTGTTGAGTATGAGTGCGTGTGGAGATCGACTCAAGATGGCGATAATTTACTTCTTAGGCACGATTATCAGAGGGAAAAAGGTATAATGCCCCTTTTGACTCTTTCATATTAAGAGTAGTCAACGATGTGGAGGTTTGTGAAACCTTTCCTTGGGGCTGTTTGACGTTTGATGATGCAATCCGGTCCATCAATCACGTGATGAAGCTTCTGAAGGGGAAACCTAAGAAGAATGTAAATTTTTCTGGATTCATAATTCCTTTGGAGGTAAATTTTGTATCTTTATATAATTGTTTTTATTTTGTGAATCAGCTCTGACTGCTGTGTTTTGACTTTTAGATCTTAGCGTTTGAGTGTATTCCAGTTCTAAATGCAAAATTTAGAAACCATGTAGATGACTGTCTGAGCAACTGCCCGCGGATGTGTAAGAGGCACTTCGAAAGTAACAGTATGAAAGGTTATCCTCTTGAGGATTTGTACGACACACTTGGAAAATCTACGGTTTCTGTTGAATATTGTTTTATTTTTATTAAGTAAGTATGATACAATATGTGTTTAATAGTGTTTTGGAATTCTTTTCAGGTTATTGATAGTGTTCTGGTTCCTACTGTCGATGAGGAACCTCTCATGGCACGTATAATGGAGGGAGAACCAGACTATGAAAATGAAGATGGGGTAAGTAATTTGTGGAGCACATGGCTTGCTGTTAAGGAGAAGCCTATCTTTTGGCAAGAACTCTATGACTTAGATGTGGCTGCAAGGGAGTTTGGTAAGAAGAATGATAAAGGAAAAGTGCATGAAGAAGCATCCTCCTCTAATTCAAGTTTGGAGGACGTTTTAAAAGTGTTTGAAGAGAGGTTGGTGACATGTTTGAATGAAGTGGTTGTGAAGGTGGAGATAATGGATAATATGCTTGGTGTCTTGGAAAAAAATCAGGTTATTTTGAAGAGGAGGTCTCAGAGGATGAAGGCAATGAAGAAAAGCCTTTGGAAGATTGAAAATGGCCAAAAAAATTAAAAAACAAGGTCGGGAAGCAGAAGGAAATGGAAGGGAGGCTTGATGACATTGAAAAAAAAGGGGAAGGAGAACGAGAACAGTGAGGGTTTCGAGTACCAAAACATGGATTTCGAGTGGGATAGAGGATGTTCTGATAAAGTACCTGAAGCTGAAGATCAGAAATGCAGTGAGGCTGATGAGGAAGAGAAGGAAAAGAGTGAGGATGATGAGGAAGAGAAGGAAAAGAGTGAGGCTGATGAGGAAGAGAAGGAAAAGAGTGAGGCTGATGAGGAAGAGAAGGAAACGAGTGAGGCTGTTGAGGAAGAGAAGGAAACGAGTGAGGCTGATGAGAAAGAGAAGGAAACGAGTGAGGCTGATGAGGAAGATAAGGAAACGAGTGAGGTTGATGAGGAAGACGACTGGACGTTGAACCAAATGAAGGAGAAATGTAGAGTACGAGCCGAAAAAGTGTGGAAGAGTATTGAGGATGATGAAACATCCGAAAAAACGTGGAAGAATCTGAAGCTGAAGGGAATGATGATCAAGAAGAGGCTGAAGTAAAAGAGGATCAAGATGAAGCTGAAGGAAAAGACTGTGAAACCGAGGCTGAAGCTGGAGAAAAAGAGGATGAAGAAGCTGAGAAAGAAAAAGAACCTCAGCAGGATGAACAAAAGAAATGCACAGAGGAAGAAAAACAAGGGTGGATTCTTACAGTTTTTTGCAAGAGCAATGATGGAATTCCTGTTGTGGATACTCCTAAGCCGAGGGGTAGACCGAGAAAGCCTACTAAAACAAAGAAGTTCACAACGTCAGTACAGACAAGAAGGACACATACATGATCACAGTGGGTTTCCAGTCCTTTCACTGAAGCTGATACCGCTGAGATTGAAGGGGGCAAGAAGAAGCCTAGAACAAAGGCTTAGAAGATAACTAGTTTATCTATATTTTGGGTGTTTAATATATATCTCGGTTTTTGTTGTGAACTTATGTAGGATGCTATGTTTTGTTGGTTGTTGTCTGTAAAAATTGAATGATATCTCTTATGTAGGATGCTTTGTGTTGTATGATTGTCTTGTAGCAGGTTTGGCCAAATTGAAAACAAGGTAATCTAAGTATTAAGAAAACACATTTGTACTACTAGGTTTATTAGGTATTACTAAGAAAAAAATATTGTCAACATTTGAAGAAAAATATATAAAAAAAAACTTATCACACATGTCTAAAACGTGTAACATATTGTCAAAAAGTTTTATGGCAGATGTTTAAAACGTGTAAAACACACATGTTTGAATACTAAAGTAATATCAATCGTACTCTTAGTAATACTCAAGGTAGCTGTAATATTTCATTCTTCGTAGTAACATTTTTGCAAATTACAACATTTTTTAGTAATACAACATCATTAAATTAAATTTATTAGTAATAACGATATATTTAGACAGTTTTAGATTGTATATAACACATTTGCAGGAAAAAACTTCAAAAATATGTATTTTATGAAATTCATTTCATTATAGTCTTCCCATCAAGACATTAATATGGAAGTATAAGGATGTCTTCTATGGAAATTGAAAATATTTCACCAACTTGAGAATTTAAGAGTAATTTATGTTTAATTTGAAAAATAAACATATATATAAATATATAATCACGTAATATACGAGATACATCTTTTAAAAATAAATAATAAGAAGAAAATTAAGGTTCTTAGAAGCATGCATAACAAATATTAATACAAAATAGTTTTTGGTAGTTCAGGGTAGTACGAAGTAGTTCCTAGTAGACCATATTACATATAGTAGTTCGAGCAGTACCTAGTAGTTCATATTACAAATAATAGTTCCAGCAGTACCTAGTAGTTCATATTACACATAGTTCAAATCACAAGAGTCTCTTGCTACTCAGCGGTGGCAGAAGTACTTCCAGACTCAAAATACTCATACAAACGTCCGCCTCTCCTTCCTCTGCTCATTCCCCTTCCCCTTCCCCTTCCCCTTCCCCTTCCTCGCCCTCTTCCTCGTCCACGAGATTCTCCGGCTGATGGAGACCTTTGCTTCTGAGTGGGTCTTTTTTTTAGCATATAATGGAGGAAGAACTTTAAGTGCTCGAATTTCATCTGGTATAACCCGTTCAGACTGATGTGGCACAGGATAAATCGTCCTACAATATGCCAACGTCCAAAGCTCCACTGTATAGTATTTCAAACAAAAGTCTTGTAGATGGAGATCCGTTACAACGCTCAAGAACTTGGCAGCAGCTGCTGCATGAACACACGAGATTTTGTCTATATCAAAGCATCTGCAGCTGCACATATTTCTTTCCAAATCAACCGTATAAACCTTTCCCTCACTACCATTGACATTGTACTCAAGGTGGAAACTGTTTATCTCAACCACATCTAAACACCTCGCTTCCAAACATCTTCTTGACAATTCCTTTTCCACTGTAGGCACATGCTTCTTTGTGGCTGGTATTTGACCTGCCTTCTTCCTATGTTTGTTAAACCATTCAGCCATTTTCTTAATGATAACATCAATCATCGGTAGCATGAAGTATTTCCTCGCTTCCCGAAGAACACCATTGATAGATTCTGCTGCATTGGTTGTGTCAACATTGTATATGTCTCCTTCAAAGTAACATCTTGCCCGTTTTCCCAATTCAACACTCTTCTCCAGATACTCGGCAACAGAAGGATACTTTCTGGAAAAAGCAGCATAGAGAACATCGAACTCAGCCACTGTATAAGCATATGCATATTCTCTAAACTTAATTGCACAAACGTCTCTGTTATTGAATACATGTCCTTTGACATTTTGAGACAAATGCCATACACAATACCCACTTGTGGCCGTTGGGAACACCTCACGAATTGACTTGATTAAGCTCCCATTTCTATCCGAAAGAAACACCAATTCGTCTACATCTGATATCACTGATCTAAAATTATTCATAAATCACGTCCAGCTTTCATCTTTCTCACCATCACTACACCAAATGCAAAAGGGTAATGGTGAAGGTCAGGATCTTGAGCCATCCCAACAAGTAGAACTCCACCATAAACATGCTTAAGATGTGTTTCATCCACAATGATAACTTTCCTCATCGATGCGAACCCTTCTATGGAAGCTCCAAATGCGAAAAATAGATACTTAAATCTTTTCGCCGCATCCACTTCAACATAACTTACTGAGTCAAGATTCTTCAACTTAAGCATGTACATATAGGAGTGTATCATAGAAAAACTCTCTTCTGGAGTACCTCGCACTTCATTAACAGCCATCCTTTTTCCTCTCCATGCTGTGGCATATGATACATCAACACCAACCTTGTGTACAACCATACTGATCAGATCCTTTGGTGTTGGTGTGTCATATCTACCAGGATATTCTTCACCCAGAACAGATGCAACAACCTGTGGTGTGCCCCTCCTTATATTTCTAAGGGTACTTGTAGTTACCACTGAGCATGTATGAGATTTGATGTAAGTTTTAATCGTCCAAAAATTTGAATTCTTAAGCTTTGCTACACGCAAATACCACTTGCAACCTTCTTTGGTTCCTCGACATCTTGCCACAAATCTCCTAGTATCAGACTTAAATGTGTCATACTCAAAACCATTCTTATGCGCACCCCTCTGAACTAAAACTTGCATGGCTGTCTTAGTTCTGAATTCTTGACCCTTAGCCAAATCGAGACCATCGTCCCATTCTTCTTCTACTATTGTTGTGGCTTTAACTCCTGCTCTTGCAACTTCAACTTCCATTCCAACTTCTGTTCCTTCCTCAAAATCCTCATGCATCTCAAAGTATTCATGTTGTTCAGCTGTGTAATGAGTGACCATGCCATCCATCTCATGATCCTGCTCTGTTCCATCTTGCTCAGCTCCATCTTTTTCAGTCTCATCTTCCTCGGTCCCATCTTCCTCGGTTCCATCTTCCTCAATTCTATCTTCTTCAATTATATCTGTATCAGTATCCTCTCCATCAGAAAGACCAACATAGCTATCATCATCAGTTCCATCATCATCTCCTGAAAGCGGCAGACCACCATATGTATCATCCAGGTCACTCTTAATCTCCACATGTAAAACACTTCTACATTTATCATGATTTACTTGCATGAGATAACCCAAAACTTTTTCATCACACCAAATATATGATGGCTTGTTCGAATACAATACCAATGGAAAGTAACTAATCTTCCCTATCCCATCTCCATTTGCCTTAATCTTTCTGCATATACACTCGACCAATTCAGAATATGTAACCTCTTCCGCAGATGTTTTCATCACTAGAGTGTGAATTTGATCTTCTCCCGAGATCCGCTTTATCTCAGCCCCATCCTTGATGTAACTTCCTCCATAGTCAAAACATATGATTGTAATAGGAGAAGCCATAGAATCTCCTGAAAAAATTAAAATTATGATTAGTTAACCATTTAAAGAATCTAAGTCATCCAATATCTATGGTACATAGTCGTTCTAGTAATACAAGTAATACACGTTTCACTTTAGTAATATCAGTAGTTCCTGTAGTTCTTATAAATTTTTGCTTTTGTCGATTTAACACTTTTAATTGACCAAGAGGGTGTTATACAACCCACAATATCGTCTACCACTATTTTAATGCATTATTTTGGTTTAACACAGTGCAGAATCAGAAAAAATATACAAAATCTCCCTTAAACATCCATTTTCATTACAACATACCTAAAACTTTCATTTTTCACTAAAATTTTAGTTTTTCATCGGTTTAGGTCTTTTTAATCAACTAATAACGTGTTACACAACCCACATTATCATCTAACACCATTTTCATGTTTTTTTCTTTCAAAAATCGTGTTAAAAATAGAAAAAATACAGATACTTCTGTAAACATTATTTTTAGTTTTCTTTGAAAACTCTCACGATTTTTACAGCAAGATGTTGATATTTTTCGTTACTCATAACACATAGAACATAAGTAATATATTATTATGAAAATTCCGTGAAAAAACGTATGAATTTACCTTAAAAAAGCTTCAAAATCGCCAAGATAGGAGAAGAGTTTCGATGGTGGTCGGGGAAAAAAGAACAAGATGGAAGAAAGGAGACAAGAGGGACAGCTGTCGGAAGGAGAGAGGTGGATTGTGGGGTCGGCTGTTAGGTTGGCTTTATGGCTGAATTTATGGAGGTTTTAATTTTAAAATAGAGATAATAACATAATAATTAAGGGTAATAAAGAGAAGAAAAATATAGTAGGGTAGTTAGAATTTTGGTAGGGTATTGAGAGTAGTTTTTTTCAAGTGGGTCAATGTAGAATACTTTCTGAGGAAGAGCCGGAGACGATCGTTAGCGGCGAAGAAGATTAGGATTTAGAATATTTGGGTTTGAAATGAGTCATCTCGAATTGTTTTAAACTATAAAAATGGCCCGGTTTATTTTGTATAATATGACGTGGCAAAACGTTAAAACCTCATGGTTGATTATTTTAAATGACGTGAATAAGTCTCTCTAAGACTTATAATTGCTTTTTATTACTTGTTTGATAACTTGGTTCTTGGTTTAGTTTAAATTAATAAATAAAAACAAAAATTTATCAACCAATCAAACTAAAAAAATAGAGATCTTTTCTTTGAGTGACATGTCAACAAAATATCAGAAAAGTGATTTTTAATTTATATATAAAAAGGATCTTACTAAAATTGAAATACGGTACAAATAAAAGGTATCTCTAAAATTTACTGTTTATTTACAATTGAATACCACTAAAGTAATAACTAATCTCACCTTTAAGTATTCATAGTCTAAATTTAATGCACAACAAACTCGTAATAAATCTCAAACTTAATTAATGTAAAATAATTTAAAATCCACATATATAGGATCTTCTAAATATGTGTAATTGGTAAGTGTCAAATTATTAAAAGATCTTACATAATAATTTTTAACATGTGAAATAAAAATATACAGTAACTTATTTATTTATTTATTATTATTAAAGAATAAATATTATATCCATTTCAAAATACATACTTTAATTTATAATATGAATTCAAACTTAAATTAATCGTAAATTTATTTTTAAATTTATACTGAAAATTAAGTTTTGTATTGACAAAACAATGAATATATATATGATATTCCAAAATAAATTTCAATTATTTTTAGAGGATTCTATTTTATATAAATTATGATATTTTATATAAATTATTTCACATTTATTTTAAAATTATTTTAAATAGAAAAAAACAATTGCATAAAAAAGGTCAATTTTTTCTTTAAATGTAATTTTATTTCATTCGGAAAATTAATTCAAAACATGAAAAAAATCCCAAAAATTAAACATAACTTAAAAATTTGTAAATTATGTTCAACTACACGCTTCGTTTCTTACGCTCAAAAAAACATAATTTCGAGTCTCGACGTATGTATTTCTAGTTAGGTGTTCCTCGCGACGCTTTTCTTGTGTTCGCGTCGTTGTCTTCACCGAAGGTAGTGACTTACACAACTCTCATCTCGGGTTTCACGAGGTTAAACCTCGAGATCAAGGCTCTTGAGGTTTAATTTCTTCAGGATTAAAAGCGAAGGTATTAATTAATATCGAGCCAAATGAGTATACTTTCGTCGCGATTTTGACTGCTTACGTGAGGGTTTGTAGATTCTCATTTGGTTTTCAGATTCATGGGTTGATAGTAAAGTCTGGGTTTTCGTTTGTAACTCTGTGATGATGGACATTAGGGTTTGTGGAAATGGGTGGTCAGAGATCCATGGTTATGCTCTTAAATGTGGGTGAGTACTCTTCTGATGTAGGCTTGGGGGACTGTATGATTATTGATTAGCATGTACTCTTGTTAAGGTGTTCAACACTATCCGAGAACACGATCTTGTATCATGGCGGTGATCTCAGATCCTTCTTCACCTTGGTATGTATTGAACATATATCAAAACTATTTTAAAACATTCGACAATGTTGATGAGATTGCTGCTGTTACAGTCCTTATATAACACATTTTGATTCACCACTTCCTTTTCATCTTAGAACGTTTCCAGTTTGACTCCATGGAAAAAAGAGAGGGACATTGTAACATCCCGAGTTGTGATATGTGGAAAGACTTAAGAGAATTGATTTTGCTACCTATGTCACCAAAGTTGACTTATCTTTTCTGTCACACATCCGTTTAGAACTCCAGAGTTAAGTGTGCTTGAGCTGGAGTAGTGAAAGGATGGGTGGCCCATTAGCCGTGGGCGGTCGGGGCGTTACAGACATATCAATAGTTTTATCAGTTTTTTGTGTGAATAATATGATGCTGGGATTAACTTTTTTTTATCGTTTCTATTTTATTTCTTATTGATGGAAAGTCCAACTGGAATGCAAAACAGGTGATGATAGACCCTGATGTTCCAGGTCCTAGTGACCCCTTTTTAAAAAAGCACCTGCACTGGTACGTTCATATTTTTGTCGTTTCATTTTGGGACCATATCCTATATGCATTCATTTAAATTATTAATAACCAACCCTAACGAAGTTGCTCTTAAATATCTCGTCGTTTCATAAACTTTTAGTTGAGTTGGACAAAATATATTTCATCACGATACCAGTGTAGAGAGATGTGGGTAATGTATTATATTGATAAGAGAGAGGAATACAATATATATACATGAGAGATGAGATCACGTAGGATCTGTGGAGTCTATCTACAGAGCATATGCTCTAACAATATACAAGATACTCCTATATACAAGGAACTAGAATACTCCTATACTTATCTTCTATACGTCCCCGCAAGATGAGCGACCGGTAGAGAGCCCAATCTTGGAGTTGAGTTGTTGTAAGCGCAGGCGTGGTAATGGTTTTGTAAGAGCATCAGCCAGCTAATCTTTTGAGGAAACATGAGCGATGCGAAGAAACTTAGATTGCACCATTTGACGAACAAAGTGATAATCAAGCGCCACGTGCTTCATGCGAGAATGGTAGACAGGATTGGCTGCAAGATAGGTAGCACCCACATTATCGCAAAAGATGACAGGTTGAGACGAAGGAGAGATACCCATTTCAGACATGAGGTAAGATATCCAACGAACTTCCGCAGCTGTATCAGCGACAGACCGGTACTCTGCCTCGGTTGAGGAGCGAGCGACAGTCTTTTGTTTCTTAGAGGACCAGACGATAGGATGAGAACCAAGATATACAATGTACGCACCGGTTGAAGTATAGTCATCTCGATTACCAGACCAGTCTGAGTCGGAGTAGGCATGGAGATTGAGAGTGTTGTTGCTGCGAAGAAAGATGCCTTGATTGCGAGTTCCAGAGAGATAGCGAAGAACACGTTTTGCTGCTTGCAAATGTTCATCTGTGGGACGGTGCATGAATTGTGACAGCTTATTCACTGCAAAAGCTACATCAGGTCTAGTAAAATGTAGGTACTGCAAGCTTCCAACAAGTGTACGATAGTCACGACCATCATCTAATGGTGCACCAGAGGTGAGTTGCAGGTGACAATTAGAAGCCATCGGAGTTGAGACAGGATTAGCGTCAAGCATTTTAGTACGAGCCAACAGATCAGTGATGTACTTTTGTTGAGTAAGAAGAAGTCCCTCAGAGGTGCGATGTGCTTCAATTCCCAGAAAGTAACTGAGAGAGCCCAAGTCCTTAAGAGAAAATCTGATACCTAGGCGTTGTATGAATTTTTCGACAGCGACAGAGTTATTGCCTGTGACAACAATGTCATCGACATAAACAAGGACGTAAAGCATGTGTCCTGGACGTAGAAGAATGAACAGGGAGGCATCTAATAGAGAGTTAGTGAAACCAGATTCCAGAACAAAGGGTCGAAGCTCCTAGTACCAGGCCCGTGGTGCCTGTTTGAGACCGTATAGGGCTTTGCGTAATATGTAGACATAGTTTGGTTATTCAGGATCAACAAAACCAGTAGGCTGAGCAATATAGACATCTTCGTCAAGCTTTCCTTGAAGAAATGCATTATTGATATCCAGTTGACGAAGATCCCACCCATTAGAGACCGCATGACCAAGTACAAGACGAACCGTACCAGCTTTAATAACTGGGCTAAAGGTTTCTTCGTAATGAAGACCAGGACGCTGATGATAATCTTTCGCGACAAATCTGGCTTTGTACTTCTTACCTTTGCCATTTGGAAGTCTCTTGATGTAACACCCCCGAACCGTCCTAGACATATAGTCGATCCACCGGCCAACAATCAAACAAGAACATGACCGATAGACCAACCAATACCCAGGGTTAGAGATGAGCCAACCGGCCAGCCAACAATCAAACAAGAACATGACTGACCGTCCAACCCAACACCATGGTCCGGAAGCGCTACGTGACGGCTAGGGACAATCTGGTCATAGTCATAGAACTTACTCCGCAACCTAGACCAGTTCATCCACTAACTCGTCCCGCTAAATCAAGGCATAAGGCTTTGCAACCCGTACCAAGAGTTAACAGTTCCGTTAGATCAAGGCCTAAGGCTTTTCAACCCGTACCAAGACCTAACGTTGTGTTAGACCGGATTAGTCAAATATCAGAGTACTCATGATGCGCATATAAAACAATTACTTTATTGATTCAAGAAATATTCATACATTGAAATAATTCAAGACTGGGCCCGGCCTAATGCCAAATCGAGTCAACTAAGCACCAATCAAAATACCGTATACAAAAGGCATGAAATCTACTCTGGTGGTCCTAACGTCCAGCTACGAGCTATCCGATCATCCTTACTAAGCTACCTGCAAAAAGGACAACGGAGTTGGGTGAGTAACCTAATGTTACTCAGTGAGCTGGCGGCCTCTACCCGCAACCTATAAACTAACCCGGACAACCCAAAATAGCAATCAATCTAGCCCTAGCATGCAATCGAAGCTAAAGCTAAACAAGCAAACACAATTCACTATCTAATCAAACCGTTACTAAGTTAGATTTGGCCTTCTTGCCTTGATCCAACTTCAAGTAACGGGAACCTGCATGAAAACAAGTCAACAAGCAATCCCTAGTTAACCATATATATGCCTGAGTTCAGTACTCATGTAGTGTTAGACACTTAGACTATACAAGTATCACTATCCGGTCGACCAACAATCAGACAAGAACATGATCGGCCAATCAATGTTACCGCATAGCTTTCAATATCCACCACCCTTCATAAGCAATCACCCAAACAATATAACAGCCAACTTCGGGTCTATACTAACCAAAGAGACACCAATCCTAATCCGGTACCTAACCCGGAATTAGATCTCAGTGTTAGGAACCTGCAAGGAAATCAAACACCAATAACAATAATAAGGTACTAACTACGACTCGATCTAACTCGTAACACCGTATATCGGTGTTACACTTACTCTAGGGTTCCATAACCCTTTACTAGACACGACACTCTAACTCGACACTCTAACATGGGCCCTGGTGACTTCGTGTTCCTCTCAATCGGCAATATCCTATCTCCCTACCACAAAGGCCAGAAGAAGGAACTTTCAACCGACCGCGGCCCACAGTCCATCGGGTCACCGCGCGACAGCCCCCAGTCCATCGGGTCACTGCCACGTTACACCGTCGTGTAACACTCAGCCCTAGGCCATGACCCCGTCTCTCTGAGTCTTCCCGATCCAGCGAATAAGGGGTTTCCTTGAACCCGCTGAATACGAGGTTGAGGAAACACTAATCACCCCTAAACATGCCTAGCATGGGCGGGTTACGCACATGCTGTCAGCACACACTTAACACAAAGAAAAAAATCAAGAACCTAACCAGAGGCTAAAGTTCCAGATCCTAACTAGACTCGACTCTATAACACTAACCAATAGTACCAGTAGTCCGGCCTATATGGCCTAAGACCCTTAGTACTAGCATATAAAATACTAACAACAATATCATAACTAAACAACTAAACCAGTTAGTCACTCCCTTACCAAGAGCTGACTAACCTCAATCAACAAGATTAATTAAACAATCAAGCATTTAACTAATCTAACAAGCAATCTACTTAATCAGACCGTTATCCAGATAGTTCGGCCTCCTGCTATTAAACTATCTTTAAAGATAACGGGAACCTGCACTTAACCATATCAACAAGCAAGAGTAGAAAACATGATGCATCCTAGTCCTAGTCCTAGTCAGGTTATTAACTCAGTCTTAATTCCTTATCATCTCAGCTTAGCCCGTGCTAAACTGAGTCTGGTTCAAATAAATAAAAATAACCCTAAGGACTCTATCATGCAATAACTTGAGCATTCTACTCTATATGCAACTCGATCTATCCTAAGTCCCAAGTGGAACTAAAGCATAAATAAAACTATCCTAAATTCCAAGTGGAATTCAAGCAAGTCAACTCACTAACCTATCTATCCTAAATTCCAAACAGAATGCAAACAATACCAACTCACTAACCTATCTACCCTAAATTCCAAACGGAATTCAAACAATACCAACTCACAGTGTTCTATGCCGATAAGCAGCTGGTTGATCGGAGAGGACTTGGCCAAAACCCGAGATGAACGTCTTCAATGGACAGAACTGGACTGATATTGACTTGGACAGAACCTCCCCTTACACTTTTCTGGACTGCTCTGGACTCGGACATAACTTTCTTTAGCTTCTGGACAGTTCTTCGGACTTTCGGGCAGAACATTGGCTTCAGAACTTAGACTGATTTGAACTCGTGGAACTAACCTGATCTTGGACAGAACCTCCACTTGGTCATCATAGAATATGACTGGCTTGGATGGATTGATTTGGACATAGCTTCCGCTTCACAATCGTAGAGAAAGGTCAATTGGACAGAACTTGCCTTCTCGGTGGAGTATCGGTCTTTAGAATCGACCATACTCTTAACTCGACCATTTTCTTTCTCTCTCTTCTTTCTCTCTCACGTTTTTGGAGTGGCTTTGGACAGGTCTGGATGTAGAGAAATGAGTGGGGGTCGTGGGCTATTTATAGGAGACAACAACCAATCAGCTTCAGGTTGGTGGCAGCCTGTGTGTTGCTCCGCATGGCTCCGGACGCATGCGCGGCGGCACCTCGTGCTCCACATGTCTCTCAGCATGCTCAAGACTCATGCAGGGCGCCACCATTCCTCCCAGATGTCAAGCTGCATGTATGAAACTCATGCAAGTCCACACCACATCATCCACATGTCGATCAGCATGCTTTGGTTGCATGCGCGTCGACACCTCGTGCTTGGTCGATCCACCTCGTGCTTTTGTGTGTCAATCCGCATGTGATGCTTCCATGCATGGCGACACCTCCTCCTTTTGTTGACACTCAGCTGTTTAGATGGTTGACAGCACGTCCTGATCCCATATACGGAGCCACATCGTGCTTCTCGGTCCATTCACCCGATTTCGACTCTTCCAGGATATTTTTGACCCGCGATCAATCCCGAATATTTTTCCGCTCTCCTTCTGATGATCTGAATATTCTTAATAAAATCCAAAGGAATCCTGACCTTGATGAAAAATATTTCCCGAGTCTCCGGCTTCCCCGAAGAATTCCATAATACTGAAATTAGGGTTTTTGTCCAATTTCGGGTTTTCCCGTCGTGCTTCGATCTCGTCGTGCTTTGATCCCGTCGTGCTTGGTTCCCGTCCTGCTTAATTCCCGTCCTGCTTCCGATTTATTTTTCTTTCTCCAAAATAATATATTACGAAGTTTCGCGGAAAACTTCGTGCCTAAGAAACGTCGAGCTTCGAAAACGTCGTGCTTCTAAAACGTCGTGCTTCCAAAAATGCGATGCTTCCAAAACGTCCGACTGATCAATCTAAGACATTTTCTAACATCTTAGAGCAGCTTATTTTGACTCATGGTTCACTTACGATCCATTCTTCGACCATCTCGTACTTCAAACTTTCCCAATCGATCTTTATCTCCCGCGACTCGACCACCAGGTTGATGCTCGACCACTCTTCCATTTTCTCTGAACCATGTTAAGTTTTATATGACCAAAAACTCAACATTATTCATCAAAATTTGATTCCCAAAATCTTGGCTCCAAATTCCAACTTTGTCGATCTCGACCATTTTACCCCTTCGGGCGGGTTACTACACTTGATGCGATAAACCCATCTGGTACCTACAAGTTTGTAAGAAGGATCTGGTGGAACTAAATCCCAGGTGTGATGCTTAATTTGAGCATCATATTCAGATCCCATAGCGCCACGCCATCGCTCGTCTTTAAGAGCTTGAGCAACTGAAGTCGATTCTGTCTCAAGGTCAGAACTTGTGAGCATCGTAAATTTAGGATTGGGCCTGCTGATGTGATTCTTCGACCTTGTCATCATAGGATGTCTGTTTGATGGCAAGGAGGGTAAAACAAAGGCAGGGCCCGTGGGTGCAGTAGACGACGCTGGTAAATCAGTTGCAGAGATATCAGGAGAAACTGGTACTGGAGCGGCAGGGTTTTGTTGTTGCGCTTGTGAAGGACCCGAGCCTGGGAGCGACTGAACTGCTGACGACGGTGAAATCGAATGGCCAGTGGGTGGAAGAATTGGTGGAAACCAGAGTGTAGAAGGCAAGGATGATACGAGTGGTGAGGAAGGATGGAGATTTTGGTAGGGAAACACTGTTTCATGGAATTGAACATGACGTGAGATAAATATTTTGGTGGAGGAGGGGTCTATACATAGGTAGGCACTCTGAGTTTGGGAGTAACCTAAGAAGATGCAAGGAGTGGAGCGAGGTTCAAGTTTGTGGTTTGTGTAAGGTCTAAGCCATGGATAACAGAGGCAGCCAAAGATGAAGAAGTTCAAAGGGTGATGAGTTGGAAAGGGTGGAAGTTGGTAGGCGGTTTATCAGGTAGGCTGCTGCTGTAAGAGCATAACTCCAAATGGAGATGGGTATGGAGGCGTGAGAGAGAAGAGGCAGGCCTGTTTCAACAAGATGGCGATGGCGTCTCTCTGCAAAACCGTTATGTTGTGGTGTGTGGGGTGAGAGGTGAGGTGAGTGATGCCATTTGAGGCCAGAAAGTCTTTCATAGCAATGTATTCGCCCCCGTTGTCTAAATAGAGAGTGATTATTTGGGTTTGGAATTTCTTTTCAACAAGGTTTTTGAAGCGAGTGAAAACAGGAAGAACGTCTGATTTTTTTCGTAGGGGATAAAGCCAAATGTAGTGAGTGTGATGATCAACAAAGATGACATAATACTTGAAACCATCGATAGAGTGAACCGGGGAGGTCCACACATCAGAGAAGAGAAGTTCAAGTGACTTTGTGGAAGTGAGAGTCGAGATGGAGAATGATATTTTGTGACTTTTGGAGGTTGAACAAGCATTGCATAAAAGAGATGAATCTTTATTAAGAATGGGTAAAGAATAATGAGAAACAATTGTTTTCAAAGTAGAAACAGAGGGGTGTCCAAGTCGAGAGTGACATATTGGCAAGGGACATTTTATTGAAGCAGAAAAAGCAAAGAAAGGAGATTCATCGGAAGCTGGCCATTCATATCCACCATTAGTCGTCGTTCCTTGAATTAACTGCGCCCCCGAGCTGAGATCCTTCACCTGAAAAGAGGTTGGGAAAAATTCCACGGACACAAGATTATCAGTACATAGTTGTTTTACTGATATCAAATTACGAGCTATTGCAGGTACTGTAAGAACATTCTTAAGTGAGAGAGATGAATGAGGAAGTGAGAGGGAATCCGTATGAGTTATCTGGAGACCATCACCATTTCCGACTAGTACTTCTTCTGATCCATTGTATGGAGAGTGCAGTGCAAGATTTGCAAGATCAGACGTTATGTGGTGGGAAGATCCACTGTCCAGGAGCCATGATGAGGGATCAGGAGGCATCATCGAGGTGTTGTATGCACGTGGAGCATGGTTTGGAGGACCTCGTGGACGTGGTGTTGATGGTGCTGACTGGGGTGACTGCAATGACTGTTGGACAAGACGAAAGAGGGGACAGTATTTGGCACTGTGACCCTGAGTTCCGCAGGCCTGACATTTTCCTAGATACGGACGTCGACCTGGATTGTTGTGGTTCTTGTTGGAGTTGTTTGAGTTCTGCGGGCGCCAGTTGGGTTTCTTGGAGTTCTGAACGTAGTTAGCAGTCACTGGGAAGGAGGAGAGTTTCGGTTGAGCACTAGTAATAGCAATCTCTCGATTGAGAAGTTTCTCATGAAGTTCTGAGAAGGATATGGGAGTGTCACGACTGTGGATAGACTCAATAACAGATTTATAGTCGTCACTGAGTCCATCCAGAACAATGTCAGTGAGATCTTCAGCATCGAGTGGACTACCAAGAAGAGCAAGAGCATCGGCTTTTGTTTTGATCAGCTGCATGTAAGCATCGATATCTTAGGTGCCTTTGACACACAACTCGAGTTTTTGCTTGAGCTGCTTGATATGGCCCCGTGTTGGTTTGCCGTACGTAGCAGAGAGGGTGTTCCAGGCCTCAAGAGTTGTCTTGGATGTGGCAATAGTGGTTGGAACGGAGTCTCGATAGCACCCATGAGTGCGCTAAAGAGCAGACTATCCTGGGGTTGCCATGCAGTGTGAGCAGGGTTTGGAGTGGTGGCGTCATTGACGGTGATGGTTGCCGGCGGCAGAGTAGTTGTGTTGTCAATGAACTTGACAAGATCATAACCTCTAAGAAGAGATGTGATCTGCACACTCCACGTTAGATAGTTTGTTGATGAGAGTTTGGTGATATTCACCATATTGATGGCTGCAATAAGGTTTGTGGATCAACGTTGATATTTGTTTGAATGACGTTTGAGGAAGATGATGAATCCATCTTGAGCGGAAAAAATGGAGGATCTGTTGATTTAACAAGATCGCTCTGATACCAAGTAGAGAGATGTGGGTAATGTGTTATATTGATAAGAGAGAAGAGTACAATATATATACATGAGATGAGATCGCGTAGGATCTGTGGAGTCTATCTAGAGAGCATATGCTCTAACAATATACAAGATACTCCTATATACAAGGAACTAGAATACTCCTATACTTATCTTCTATAACCAGGATGTTCCTGAACTTTTATAATAAAACAATAAAGCTAATAATTGCATGTAAATATTACAAACATCCCCGGTACAACAGATGCTACGCTACATTTCGTACGTGCTCGTCATGAATTTTATAGTTTTAAATCCTTATAACAAAATATATTTTCACATGTTAACTAAAGATATTATATTCAAACTATAGGAAAAGAGGTTGTGAGCTATGAGTTGCCAAGGCCAGATATAGGGATACAGAGGATTGTATTTGTTCCCAAACATTCCTTCAAGAGATCAGTTCAACACTCGCAAATTTGCGATCGAGCAAGATCTTGGTCTCCCTGTCGCGGCTGTCTTCTTTAACGCAGAGAGAAACCGCAGCTCGCAGCCGTTAATTATGTTTATGATGCAAGAATAAAAATATTATTAACATGAGGATGGAAGGATGTAAGAAAAATCTAACCATGTTTATTATGTTCTATGTTTCCGTACTTTGAATAAAGACTGACAAAGATGATTGAAATTTTTGTATGGTATACTATTACTAAATTCTTAGAAATAGCTTGATAGGACACATGGAGTTTATTATCTTTATTACTTGATATCTTTATAATATTATTTGAGGAGTCATTTTATTTATTTTGTAAAATATATATGCATGAGATTCAAAATATTATCTTTATTTTATTAAATTTAATTTTAATTAATTCACACTTTAGCTTATTTTGTCTATTGGATTCTCAAAAAAATATGTGATACAAAATCTCACTAAAATATATTTATATATTTAAGAGAACAACTAACCTTAATGTAAAATAAAATATTATCAGACTATTAATATATTTAAAGAAACAAAATCTTATGGTTGAAATCAAAGTGGTAGATTCAATCTAATATACTTAACTGATAACTAAACTGACTATATATTATATATACAAAATCACATGTCCAACTCATAAATATAATATTATTAATATAAATTATGCATATAAACTATAAAATTATTTAAATTGAAAATAAAATAATCAGTCCTTATAATATGTTTATTTTAAAATATTTGTGCATGAACACGGGATAATCATCTAATATAAATATAAGAGATCAGAGGTTTTTTAATTTTTTTTACTACTAAAAGTTACTTTTGGCGCCTAGAGCCATTATATAAACGCGTAACGGAAGAATCACCTAGTCTCTATAATATTATTTGAGAAGTCAGTTTCCTACATATCGCGTTCACGTTAATTTTCATGATGGTTTATTATATTGATACCTTAATGAATTAAAAATATTACATTTAAATACTATTATTGATTTTTATTTAGTTTCCTTTTAAATTGTTTTCCATATAACCTATATTTTAAAAAGGAAACATTTATAAAGTTCAAAAATAAAATTTAAAAACGAAATATATGTATATATAATATGATTTTGTTAAAAAGGAAATTTCAAAAAATAGTAATATTCCATTTTAAAAAATATATTTCAATAACATAAAATATACTTTTGAAGTAATAAAATATTGTCTTTATATCTATAATATTTTCAATAAAAATATAGATTTTTATATAATGTTATTTCATAATACAAAATTCACAAAGGTAATCTTGATATTAAAAAAAATATTATTTATTTTAAAACATAATTTTAAACAACACAAAAAATATATTTTCAAAGTAATGGAAATATGTTTTTATATATCTAGCTAATTTCTTAGATGATTGCATAAAAAAAATACATAACATAAACTTATGTGTGTCTTATTGACTAAAAGTAGTTTATAATTAGTATTATTGAACTATTTTATTTATTATTCATATATTTAGTTGATTATAATATCTTTCAGTTACAGTAAAAATATCTATAAATTATATTTTACTTATATAATATGATTTTTCAAATACAATCACAAAAGAGATTAAAATCTAAGAAAATAGTTTTAACAATAGACATCTTTTGATCAAACAATTAAAAATTATTTTAAAGTAACATATTACTTTAACGAGGTGGATATATTATATTTTCATTATTAAAATTATATATTTTATTAATATCAAATTTGTTTTTATTTTTTTTTGTTTTTATGTTTGTGGAGCTTAATATAACATAAATAAAACACTAAACCAAATACGAATTCTCATTTTATACTATTTAACACAACTTTCAGTTTATTTTTGATAAATCAGGCATAAAATTATAATTTATTTAATATTTTAATTATTGTCAAAATTGATAAGTGTTCATGAACTTCCAAAATGTATCAGTTACTTATGTAAATAACTTCCTATTGATTATCATTTTATTTATTAATATTTTATAAATCAACATATAAGTTGATAATATTATGAAAATACATGCACATTTAAATGTTAAATAAAATTAATTTATTTTAACTTAATTATATAAAAATTATACTTCAGTTTGAATTTGATAAAATAGATGTAACTCAATATACTCACAACATGAGCGACTCGACTTATCCAACTTATATCTAAACTCATAGATTTAACTAAAATACTAATATATATAATTTTATAATAGTAATAATTTATTTATAAATATAAATTATAGGATAACTCAAAACATATTAGCAAATGAAAACAAAATACTAACCAACTGTTACAGTTTAGTTATTTTGTAAAATATATCTTAAGTTAAACATAATATTCCTAAAATATATTTACATATCTAAGACATCAAAACAATCTAAATGCAAATAAGAAATTTAATCAAAATTTTAATATATATATATAAATCAAAATTTTAATATATATATTTATATATATAATAAAAATAATACTTGAATTGAGAGAAATAAATGCAATCCAATATACTTGCATGATAATTAAATCGACTATAAAAAATGACTACATGTAATATATATAAAATCATATATGTAATTAAAGAAATATAATACTATTAATAAAAATTATGCATACAAATTATAAATTAATTTAAAATTAAAATAAATAGAAATCAATTATTATAGTGTATTTACTTTATAAATATTTATATCCGTGCATGAGCACGAGAAAATCACCTAGTAAATTAATTATAAACGTGGTAACAGTAAAAATAATTGTAAAACGGGACAAACAAATTTTTAGTTCTGGTCAAACTGACAAGACCTTGATGACCACCTAAAATTGGACGCTCCTTCTCACTTGGACCTGAATATGCTCATCTCATATTAGTGTTTGTAATAGTGCAAAAATAATTCGTCTGCTAGTGCTATTACACGAAACTTGTTTATCTTTAGGCGGAGAAGGACACCAACTTTACAGCAACAAGGTCTAGTGATTGTAAGGGCATCATTATGGATTATTATGGGTGGGACTTGATTAAAGGCCCTTAACATTTTTATTATTATTTTTGTGTTTACGGACTAAGCTAAGGACTTTTGCATAAGTAGTTGATTATTGGTGAGACTAACCTTGTTCCTTACATAATTAACTTGATTATTTTAATTAATAAGTAATAACATATATAAAAGTGAAGTTTTAAATAAAACATATAAAAGAAAAGTGTAACATTAAAATTGAAAACATAAGAAAATTACAAGAAAAAAAATTACAAACATCATAATAAATAAAAAAAACAAACATTTTATTCGATTCATAAAAACTTATAAATTGGAAATTATTTGGAAGATGTCCAAATTACGAATAACACAGTCTACAGGTGTGCTCACTGATGTGCCTACTGGTGTGCCTACGGGTGTACCTTTAGATTGTTGTGAACTGAGAGGAGGGTTTTCGGATTCTCCTAAGTGAACACTAGAATGAAAACTTTCATAAGGAAAGTTTTCATGTTGAACACTACTACCTTCTTGACTGTAAAGCAGTCCTATGTAGCTAGAGGACTGCGTATGATGATTTCTTGAATCCATACCAGTAAGAAGAGAGAAGAAATTAAGAAGAGATGGTAGAAAAGAGAAACTAGCTATGTATATTTAAGGGGGCACGAGAAGTAGTTTAATAGGAGCAAGTCAAGAGTAAGTTAGTAATAACTTACCCACATAATGACTAACCGGTAACAAGAAATGTATAATCTAAAGTTATTATAAAAATAAAAAGCTATCAACTATCCTAACAAGATCATTAATATATTAGTGGATTTCGTTTCAAACAAACTACCCTTTACAGCCTAACCTATCTACCTAAGAAGTAACCACAACAATGGTTTTAATACGCAGCTAAACATTAACAACAAGTGTACTTTCACTGGAAATGGTTGGTGTGGTTGCTTAAAAAGATATTTTTTCATTCAAAACATTCAAGAAGCAAACCATAACTCTAATTTGGTCATTAAAATCATTTCAAACTTTCACAGATTTCAAACTCAAATTCAGTTATTATCTATACGAATATCATATCATCTATACGAATATCAAATCATCTATACGAAACAATCATACAATCTAAACGAAACAACCATAGAACATAGCTTTTTTCGAAAGAAAAAATCATACAATCCAAGCACAATAATTTTTTCGAGCCAAACAATAATCAATACGATTCTTCTCAAACCAACGATTCAATCTCAGAACGATTTTTCAACCCTAATCAAATTTTCAAGCAAATTATCAATACGATTTTTTCAATCTACACAACCCTAATCAAATTTTCAATCTCAGAACGGAGGTGAAAGACATACCTTGGTACGATTGGGTCGATTCTCAAACGATTGGGGATGCTGGGAAACAAAGCGAACCGACGATTTAGGTCTTCGTCTTCGGAGATTTCGGAGTCGATTTTGGAGTCGGATGTGGATTCAACTTTCGGTTTTGGAATCAAGTCTTCGCCACCGGAGATCGATTACGAGATCAAACCGCCTTCTCCTCTGGGAAATCGCCTTCGCCGTCACCTTTCGGATTTGATAGAAAAGAGAGAAACGAAGAAAGTGGAAAACACGATCGGTCACCGCTTTCATCTCCAACTCACTGCTGCCACGTAGCCATAGGAACGAAGTCGAAGAGCCCTTGATTAAAGCCCGTTTGTGTCGTCCTTTATCATTTTTGATTTATTTTCGATCCAAAATTCATTAAGGGACGACCCAAGGCACGCCCGACACTACAAGAAAACGCGACCATAACAACCACGATTTACAACCACAAATGTGTGGTCGTAAATTTACGTCTCTATTATGACTAACGTACGACCAAAAAACATTTCGACGTCAACTGGTCGTAAATTTACTACTAAAACAATCAGTCGTAACGTGGACGTCTATTTACATCTACGTTACGACTAAATTTGGATTTAGTCGTAATCTTACGACTAACTTACATCTACTCACTGGCATCCAATTGACAACCAAATTACGACTTCTGTAGTTGTACATTGGTAGTTATCTTATGACAAAACGTAAATTCGTTGTAATCTAGTTACTTACCAAAATCGAAATTTTCCCTATA
The DNA here is from genome assembly GCA_905132765.1 of Moricandia arvensis. NCBI lineage: Eukaryota > Viridiplantae > Streptophyta > Magnoliopsida > Brassicales > Brassicaceae > Moricandia > Moricandia arvensis. The sequence goes on from CAJHQP010001041.1 coordinate 98,017, forward strand.
AATATGATCTTCTCCCTCATTCTTAAGATGCACCAAAAAAACGAAAAAGAGTGAAAAAATGTCGGGAAATATCTATGAGCTTCGGAGTTGGATGTATGCGCATAAAGATTCAACGGGAAGTAACAAACGAATTTCTCAACAGAGCAGAGATATTCATGTACCAGGCCGGATAAATGCCTCTCACACGGGAAACGAGTAAAATGTTATGTCCCTGTCGTAAATGCAACAATACGAAGTTTGCTGCTAGTGAAACGGTTTGGAAACATATAGTAAATAGAGGATTTACTCCACATTACTATATTTGGTTTAACCACGGAGAGAGTGATAATAAGAATGAAGCTAGTAGTAGTAATCAGGTTGTAAATGTTCGTAACAGAGAACCACATGTGCCTTCTGAAAGTTACCATCAAGAAGATAATATGGTAGATCATGATAGGATGCATGATATGGTTACAGATGTATTTCGTGAAACAACAACATCAGTAATAGAAGAGGTAGAAAATGTAGAGGGGCCTAACTTGGATGCAAAAAGATTTTATGAAATGCTAGCAGGAGGTAACGAGCCTATTTATGAAGGTTGTAGAGAAGGTCTTTCTAAATTATCATTGGCAGCTAGGATGATCAATAACAAAACTGATCGTAACTTACCTGAAGTTTGTACGGATGCATGGGCTGAGTTGTTTAAAGAGCATTTGCCTGAAGATAATTTGTGTGTTGAATCTTATTATGAGATTCAAAAACTGGTTCATAGTCTTGGTTTGCCTTCGGAGATGATTTATGTGTGTATAGACAATTGTATGATATATTGGGGAGCCAATGTAGAATTGTTAGAGTGTAAATTTTGCAGGAAGCCACAATATAAACCGCAAGGACGTGGACGGAATAGGGTGCCGTACCAGCTGATGTGGTACTTACCTATTAAGGATAGATTGAAGAGATTATATCAATCTGAGAAGACGGCATCATCAATGAGATGGCATGCGGAACATACTCAGAGGGAATGCGAGATCAATCATCCCTCTGTTGCAAAAGCGTGGAAACACTTGAATTCGGTGTACCATGATTTTGCAAGCAACCCCCGAAATGTTTATCTTGGGCTTTGCACAAATGGCTTTAGTTCATTTGGAATGTCGGGAAAACAATACTCGCTTTGGCCAGTCTTCTTGACACCATACAACCTTCCACCAGAGATGTGTATGGAAAAGGAAATGTTTTTATTGATACCTGGTCCTAAGCATCCAAAGAGGTCCCTCGATATCTTTCTACAGTGATAGAAGAACTGAAGAAATTATGGTCAACAGGCGTGCAGACATATTATGGTCAACAGGTCGTAAACTTACTACTACTTTACGACTAAATGGGTATGACAATGGATACAAATTGGTCGTAACACTTTTCGAATTTTCTATAAATAAAGGCTTTTTGGGTCCACAAAATTTTAAAAAACAAAAAAAAAAAATTTGTTTGATATATAGATTATCTTCCGCAAAAATCTATCAGATGCCTGAGGATTCCTCCTAAGAAACAAAATTTCGTTTCTTAGGATGAATCCTCAGCATCTGGTAGATTTTTCTGGAGATAAAATTGTATCAATCGATATATTTGAACCGTTAAACCGAGGTTTATCAAACGGTTTGATAAACCTCTTTAAACTTTTCCTATTAAACTTGTGGTCCCTATGTGGTCGTAAAATTTTTTAGTCCCCCTTTAGTCCCACATTGGTCGTATGGTCTAGTCTCTACCTAGTCGTTAATGGTTTTGGACTCTAATTGGTCGTAACTTTACGACCACTGAACTACTATGAGTCCCAAGTTGGTCGTAACGTTACGACCACTTAACAACTATTAGTCTCAATGTGGTCGTAACATTACGACTACCTAACGACCTACATAAAATTCTATATACACAATGCCTTGGCGAAGCAACTTGGTTGCTCTCTCACCTCTCTCTAACAACTGAAAAGCCACCGTAGCAGGTATGTTTTTTTTTAAGATTTAGGTGGTTAGTTAGGTGATTAGATTAGGTTTGGAATTAGTTTAGGGTGGTAGTCGATTAAGATCATGTTATAATGAAATTAGAATATGTTTATAATTCTTTATAATTATATTAACATCTTTGTGTTTTTTTAAATTTTTAAGATTGACGATATTGCAATGAGCGGTAGAAAGAGAATTAGGAACATGGCGTCCGCGTCCGCCAGGAACTCATACGCGAGTACTTTTCTCGGACAGTCGTCATCGAATCATGAAGGTTCGACCTCCGGCACATCTTCATCGGGCCAGGGCACTGTCCCGGACAGCCAACTTCCACCGTATGTGCCTCCAGTGCCATACGACCCAAACCCAGCTCCCTATTATCCGCAGTTCGAAGACGCGGCTGTATTCTTCCAATATGACGACCCGCCGCCACAGCATCACGATCAGCAGGCTCAGCAGCATCATGATCATCAGCCTCTACACCAGCATCCACAGCAGCAGCCTCCACAGCAGCAACCTCATTATCAGCCTCAGGCTCCGCCTCCTGGAGGTGCTCCGCCTCCTAGAGGTGCTCCGCCTTCGGATCCTGCACCTGCTTCGGCCCCTCGGCTGTTGCCGCTGCATGGCAGAATCTACGTTGGAGCTTAAACCCAGGACCCACTCCAGAAGAGCAGGCGGATTTAGAGAGACATGCGGATCAGACTAGTTCCGATCTCTTGCACGAGATCAACCTAAAAAATTAATTCTTCGGTTTATTTTTTTTGTATTCAGAATGTATATTATGAATATTATTAGGTTTATTGATATTCACTGTGAAGGGTAAAACTCACTCTCTAGTTTAGGTTAGGTTTAGAATGGGGGAAAGACAATCGTGGGCTGAATCCTGTTAGAACTTAAAGAATGAATAAGATTGTATTGACGAATAAGGGTTACAAAGATGATTAAGATGAATACAAAGAAATCTCTAAATGATTTTGAATGATCGTCTGCCTTCAAATTCGTAGAAAGTCCGTCCTTTAAATAGCCTCAGCTCCTGTTTAACCTCTCCTGATTAGTCTCCGTGATCGCTTCCGTAAATTGAGGGATTTGCAACAACTTCCTTTTGACCAAATCGTACGTCTCTATCCTCGTATCCTAGGCTGTTTTATTAAGTTTCCTGCGAGAGAAGCCGGACCTCTTCCTCGTGACCTCTTTCTCGTGACCTCTTTTATCGAAATCCTTGGAAGTAACCTCTGTCCTTAGGTGAGCTCCATTTTCCTTTGAAATGATTATACACGCGTGGCCCGTCATTAGGCTTATTTTGATTGATCCGCTAATTTCAGCTAACGGGCCATATTTGGGCCCAACAGTTGCCCCCAACTTTCGAGAAAAGATACTTTTCTTGGGAGCTAGACCTAGCCGCCGAATCTTAATTTTTCGTTGAGATAATGATTTCTCGTGATCTTTTCTCGAGGATATCTTTTACTTGATCCGACGGATATGATTAAACTTAACAAAATCAGCGACTCAAATTAAAAGGATTTTGAAATAGTTATCCTTCGATTCTCGAGGCTTGATGGGATATAAAGCTTGTTTACATTAACTCTAACTTCCCCACTCTCTCCACGCCTCGATTCAGTTTCCCAGGTAACTCCTTCGGGTTCTTTCTATTTTACTGTTTTTTTTACAGCCTTTTTCTTTTAAGTTCGAAACGAGGTTCGAGTTGATTCTCTCTAAGGTTTTATCCCGTGAATTCTAGTTTATCAATTCCAGTTTCTTTTTTATTTTTCCCGATCTCTTTTCTTCGTTCCCTATTATGTCCGGATCGAAAGAAGGTGCTGGTGAAACCAGAATTTCTGCCACCGGTGCTCGAATTATGAAGGTGAAACAAGAGGTGGGCGAGTCCATGAAGAAGGCTGATAAGAGGAAGAAGGATAAAGAATCGATAGCCCAGAGAGTTTCCAAACGAAACAAAAGGACCGGTGGTTCCGGTGAGAATCCACCCTCCGGATCCCACTCGCCTTCGGCGTTGAGGAGTCAGGAGGTAGTTAACCTTATGGTCCAGGCTCTGGGTCGTAAGGAGTTAGCTAGGGTTTGTGAAGATCACGAAACCCCCGAGACGACCCCAGAAGGCTGGTTCTGTGTTCATGAGAACTACATATCCAAGAGTCATCTTAGATTCCCTCTCCCTGATCTTCTATTAGATCTCCTCGACCACTACCAACTAGCCCTTCCCCAGCTCTGTCCTTCCGTTATCAGAGTGATAAACGGTTTCCTTACTAGGGCCAAGGAGGAAGGAGTCGCTGTTGGAATTAACGATTTGATGAGCCTCTTCTCGATAAAAGAGAGTGCTTCGAAAGAGGGAGGTAGCGAGACCTATTACCTCGCGGGTCGTCCCATGTTAGGTATCTTTAAATTTTCCAGCAGCGATGACGATTGGAGGAAGAAGTATTTTTATGTGAAGATTGACCCTTCAACGGTTCCTGTGGGTCGTGCCCTTAGGACCGTTTGGTCTGATGCTTCTGGTTAGGATTACTAGGATTGCATTCTCATACTTCAATTTGTAGTATCCTGATGTATGCCTTGTATCATTTTCAGATATTGAAGATCCACCCACGCTTACTGGCAAGCGTACCAGGGCTCTCTTTCGGAAGTTACAGCAAACTCCGTGTACCTGGGCGTCGTACACTACCTCTCGAATAGGTGCGGCCAGGTTTCCGGATCGATATCACGCTTCTCCAATCCCGATTGCAGAGTTGGAAGGTAATATGCTTATTTTAGCTTCATATATATAACTTGTTTTTATGATGTTTGAATTCTGAAAGAGTTTGTTGATGCAGTTTCTGAAGGTGACACGGTGGTAACGGTTTCAACGGGAGATAGTACTTCTGAAACTGAGAGAACTCGACCAACCAAGATGCCTCTTCAACCGTCGTTCCGATCTAGGGGCAGGCCAGCGAAAGCAGCCAGCACCTCTCGTGGAAGTGAAAAGAATCAGGGAGGATTTTTCCTCAGCTCTGTGAAAGAGGTTCTTGACGATGGAGCTTCTGATCCGGTCAAGGACGCTAACCCTACTGAAGAAAAGGGAGCTCAGGAGATGACTCCTCGACCTGACATTCAGGTCACGGAAGTTGAGCCTCAGACGACCAAAGATCCTTCCGAGACTGACCTTCCCAGGAACAAGAGGTCAGGGACCGATAAAGGTGACAAACCTTCCAGGTCCTCCTCATCATCCTCGAGAGAAGGAACCGTTGGGTGGAATTTTTCACATTCAAAGCCTGGATCGATTCTTGACGATCTGTGGGGTCTGGCTACGCTGATGAGGCACATGAAGCGGACAGGATGTTCTCTTCCCCCCGTTAGCAATCTGACCAACAAGGACGAGTTCATTGAGATCGCTCACTACATGGGTCAGGTACGGGTTTTTGTCCCTCTTTTTGCCACTTTTCTTATAGAGATATTTATTTCTGTTACTTGTTTCTCTGTAGTTGGCTGGTGCTGTTAATAGGGCTCAATTCAAGTTTGAGGAGGCAGTGAGCAACGCTCCTGGTGCTGAGGAGCTAGCCGAGGGCACCGAGTTGGTTAAAACCACTAAGATTGAACGTGACCAGGCCAGAGCTCAGGTGGCGATGCTGCAATCTGAAGTTGAGAGACTTGGTTTGAAATCTGACACTCAGCAAGGGAGGATCGAGAGTTTAGAAATCGATGTCAAGGTGAAGGGTAGGAGGATTTCTGAGCTGGACAGTGCTCGAAGGGTTGCTGAGCAACAGGTCCAGGATTTGATTGCTTCGTCTCAAGTTAGTCAGAAGAACAAGGAGGCTGAAGTTAAATTTGCTGTTAGAAGGGGAAAGAAGGAGGTCATTGATGCTTACAACAAGATCCTTATCTCTGTTAAAGAGAAGTTCTCCAAGAAAAAGGATGAGGTTGATCTTCAGATCTACGCCCAGGAACTTCAGGCGAATACGGATCTCTTGAAGGATTTGCTATCAAATGAGATTCAAAGTGCTGAGAATGAATATAATTCGAAGGATTCAAGTCTTCGAAACTCATTAAAGTTTTTGGGTTTTCAGACTCAGGTTTGTAGAGGCCTGAGCTAATTCGAAGGATTTAAGATTCCAGGTTCAGGTTCACCGTGACCTGGACTTATTTGGAGGATTTTAAGACCTCAAGTCAGGGTTTGCCGAGACCTGATTATATTGATAGGATTTTAAGACCTTAGGTCCGGGTTTGCCGGGACCTGATTTTGTTAACAGGATTTTAAGACCTTAAGTCCGGGTTTGCCGGGACTTGATTTTATTAGAAGGATTTTAAGACCTTGGGTTCTGGATTGCCGGGACCTAGATTTATTCGAAGGATTTCGGGACCTTAGGTCCGGGTTTGCCGGGACCTGATTGTATTTGTAGGGTTTTAAGACCTTAGGCCCGGGTTTGCCGGGACCTAATTTTATTTGTAGGATAGAACATGAGATGTTTGAATGTAGATATTTTTATTGATAACTTTGATGGAATACATAATAATCATGGAACTAATAGTTTAAGCTGGGTGTTCCGAACACACGCCCCCTTTAGATGCTAAGATGAGTGCGTAGAGATGAGGTTGGGGCTGCACTCATGACGGATCTGCCTACGTACCCAGTCAAGGGATCAAGCCAAACGTAGTTCGATGGATTTTAGGTACCTAATGGTAGTATTTCTTGAGATTCATGGCATTCCATGATCGGATTTCGGGTACCCCGGTTCGTACCTTCATGAGCCTGTAAACGTCTGGTCGTATCACGTGGATGATTTGGTAGGGGCCTTCCCAATTGGTCCCTAGCTTTCCGGCGTTTGGCTCTTTGGTATGGTTAAAAACTTTTCTGAGTACCAGGTCTCCTACGGCGAATTGCCGGGACCTGACCTTGGAGTTGTAATATCGAGCCATTGCTTGTTAATAGTTTTGGATGCGAAGCAAGGCTTGATCCCGTCGTTCCTCGATGAGGTCGAGGTGATCTGATAAGAGCTGATTGTTAGCTTTGGGATTTGTCGTACAGAGCTCTCGGCGGAGGCTCCCTATGATGGTTTCAGCTGGGACGACGGCTTCCATCCCGTAGGCTAGGGAGAAAGGGGTTTCTTCCGTAGCCCTTCGTGGGGTGGTTCGGTATGCCCAAAGCACTTCGGGTAACCTCTCGGACCACGAACTTTTATCGATTCCGAGGCGTTTCTTGAGGTTTGCTAATACTGATTTATTAGCAGCCTCCGCCTGGCCGTTTCCCTGAGGGTATCGTGGTGTTGACATGGTGAGGCGAATTTTCCACTTGTCGCAGAAGTCTTTAAAGTCGTTAGATATGAATTGTGACCCGTTATCGGTTACGAATTCGTATGGGATGCCGTGGCGGCAAATGATGTCTCTCCATACGAGCCGTTCAGTTTCGACTTTAGTTACCTGTTGGAGGGCTTCAGCTTTTATCCATTTTGTGAAGTAGTCTGTTAGGACTAGTAAGAAGCGTAGCTTCTGCCTTCATGTTCCTGATGCGACTAGTGGTCCTACGATATCCATGGACCATCTCATGAATGGGTATGGGGCGGATATCGAGGATAATTTCTCTGACGGTTGTTGTATAAAAGGTGCGTGCCTCTGGCATCTATCGCATGAGGATGAGTAGACCTCACAGTCAGCGATAATGGTGGGCCAGAAATAGCCTTGCCTTTTGATTCGGATAGCTAAGGCTCTACCACCAGAGTGGTTTCCACAGGAGCCGTCATGCATTTTTTTCATGAGTTTAATAGCGTCGAGGCCGTGGACGCATCTCAGGTAAGGTCCCAATACGCTTCGCTTATAAAGGATAGATTCCATTATGCAGTATCTTGCGCTTATTGCTTTGAGTTTTCGAGCTTCCCATTTATGGGGGGGAACCCTGCCCTCCGAAATATACTGCATGATTGGGATTCTCCAGTCCTCTCTTCCTATGATTTTGTCGTGAATGGACGAAGGACGTCCTTGTGCTGGATCAGGTTCCTGGATGTTATTGCGGCCGGGGGTCGTGCCCCCGGGAGTAATCCTTCGGCTAGGTCCCCTGGAACCTGATTCCGGAGGAGTGTCGTTAATTTCCGGTGTTGGGATCGTGTCTTCGGCTGAAGTTTCAGGTTCAGGGGAGTATCTCGTTCTGCGAGTGTTTACTCCGAAGACAAGTGTGCTTGGAGGCTGGGTCGTGCCCCCGGTGGTGTGCTTTCTGAATTTGCGAGTTTTGGTTTTCGGGAACCAGAATGTTGTTAGGACTTGGGTTGCTGCTGATTCGGAGCAGCTACCTTCTGTTCGCTCTTTTGGTTTGCTATCGATCTCGGCTTTGGTAGCTATGTCGATGCTTGGTTTTTCGATTCCCTCTACGGGTATGATTCGATTTACTAGGGGGTCTGATGTGGATGCCAGTGCGGCCAACGCATCTGCTGAAGAGTTCTCTCCTCGTGGGATTCTCGTTAGCTCGAATTTTCTAAACTGTTCGGTGAGGCTTCGTACGACTTCGAGGTATGCCCCCATTCTTTCGTCCCTTGTTTCGTACTCCCCATGAAACTGGCTAGCTACCAGCTGCGTGTCGCTGTAGGCATTTAGCTCTCGGATTCCGAGGCTTAGGGCGAGTCTTAATCCTGTGATTAGTGCTTCATATTCGGCCTCGTTATTTGAAGCATTAAATCCGAGCCTGTAGGATTGCTCGATGGTTTCTCCGGCTGAAGAAGTCAGCCTTAGACCGATTCTGGAACCTTGTTTTGATGAGGCTCCGTCGACATACAGGCTCCATTCCGGAGCCTCAGCTCTCTGATCTAGTTGTTCGAACGATAACTCGATGATGAAGTCAGCGAGGACCTGAGCTTTTATGGCTGCTCGGGGTCTATATTCGATGTCATATTCGCTGAGCTCTATGGCCCACTTAGCCAATCGTCCTGATTGGCTAGGGCTGTGAAGAATTGTGCGTATTGGTTGTGAGGTCATTACCACGATCGAGTGTGACTGGAAGTAAGGTCGTAGCTTTCTGGAAGCTGTTACGACTGCCAGAGCTAACTTCTCCATGCTGGGGTATCTGGTCTCGGCGTCTATTAGACTTTTGCTTGTGTAATAGACAGGTCTTTGCTCGTTTTGTTCCTCTCGTACCTGTACGCCGCTAACCGCAGCAGTTGATACGGCGAGGTATAGGTACAGGGGTTCTCTTGTTACTGGTTTGCATAGGATCGGAGGCTCGGAGAGGTAAGCTTTCAGTTGTTTGAAAGCTTCTTCGCATATCTCGTCCCACAGAAACTTCTTATTATTTTTTAGAAGTTTGTAGAACGGGAGGCATTTATCGGTGGACTTAGATATAAATCGATTCAAAGCTGCGATTCGTCCAGTCAGTCTTTGTACCTCCCTGGTTGTCTTAGGTGACGGCATTTCCAAAAAGGTCGCTATCTGTTTTGGATTGGCTTCGATACCTTTTTCGGTGACGAGGTAACCGAGGAATTCGCCCGAGGGCACTCCAAAGGTGCATTTTGCGGGATTTAGTTTCATATCGTATTTGTTGAGGATATCGAAGCATTCTTTTAGGTGGGAAATGTGATTTTCCCCAGCCGAGGATTTAACCAGCATATCGTCAATGTATACTTCCATGGTTTTTCCGAGCTATCCAGCGAACTATTTTGTTCACAAGCCTCTGGTAGGTAGCTCCCGCGTTTTTTAATCCGAATGGCATTACCTTGTAACAGTAGGTCCCGCGCTCGGTTATGAATGCAGTTTTTTCTTGATCTTCAGGATTCATCATGATTTGATTATATCCCGAGAAGGCATCCATAAAGGACAAAAGCTCATGGCCAGCTGTCGCCTCAACGAGGCGGTCGATGTGAGGTAACAGGAAGTTATCTTTTGGGCAAGCCTTGTTTAGGTCGGTGAAATCTACACAGATCCTCCACTTCCCGTTTTTCTTTTTCACTACTACGGGGTTAGCTAGCCAATCGGGGTAGTGTACTTCTCGGATGGAGCCTGCTTTCGTGAGTCGATCTACTTCGTCGTTAACAGCTTGGGCTTTTTCGAGGCCTAGTTTACGGCGTTTTTGTTTGATCGGTTTAAAGTAGGATCCACATTGAGCTTGTGAGTGGTGATATTTGGGTCTATACCCTTCATGTCGCCGGTGGTCCATGCGAATGTTTTGGCGTTACTTTTCAGGAAGTCGATTAATTCCTTTTTCGTTTCGAGAGGTAGCTCCGATACGATGTTCACTTGTTTCTCGGGATCAGAGTCGTCGATGCTAACTCGTTCGGTTAAGTTCCTAGGAGGACCTCGAATATTTTGTTGCATCTCTCGGCCTTCCTGGATCTGTAATTGCTATTGGGGTGATTCTTTGAGGATTCCGAATCCTCCCAAGTAACAGATCCTGGAGATCTTCTGGCTACCTCGTACAGTGGTTATTCCGTCGGGTGTTGGAAATTTCACGCATTGGTGATAAGTGGAGGCTACTGCCTTCATCTTGTGGATCCAGGGTCTTCCTAGGATCGCATGAAATGGAGATGGCCTATCGATGACCACAAAATTGGTCATTTTCATGATTCCTCCAGCTATGACCGGGAGCTTGATAGTTCCCAAAGAGGTGGTTGTTTCCCCGGAGAAGCCTACAAGGTTAGCTTTCTAACCAATAATTTCGTAGTCGTCTATTTCCATTCCTTTCAGGGCGTTATAGAAGATAAGGTCGACCGAGCTTCCGGTGTCAATCATCAGCTTAGGCACCTCATAACCTGCTATGTTTAAGGTGACAATTAAGGCGTCATCGTGAGGTCTGTCGAGATCTGATGTCTCGCTCTCCCAGAAAGAAATCTTGGTGTTGGATTCGGGATTGGGAGGCTTAGATTGAGCATTAGAAACAGCCTTCCGTACATGACTCTTGATTGAATTAACTGAGTCTTGACATATATCGGAGCCTCCGAGGATATAATCCACTCTCGAGCTGGGGCTCGACTGAGGCGGTGGTTTGCTTAGGAGGGTCTCGATTTGTAGACTTTTCCCTTGGGGAAATTTCCCAAGGATCATGCCAACTCTCTTCTTGGGAGCTGGCGGTGGCGAATCTGTTTCCTTCTCAGGTGATCTTTCGCGTTTTGGAGAGGTGTCTCTGGGACCTGTTTTCTGGTAAGGAGGTGGTTTTTTGAGTTCCACGTCTTTTAGTTCCTCAGCTACGAATTTAGCTGCTAGCTGTCGTTGGAGGTCCCAGCATTCCTCGGTTGAATGCCCTTTTCGATCGTGGTAAGAGCAGTGTTTGTTCTCATCGTAGCCTTTTGACCAAGGGGTTTTGCTTGTCGCGGCAACAGGTTTTTCCTGTTGGACTTCCTCGACGGCATAAGAATGTTCCCCCTGGGTCTGATTATTCCGGGAGCTCCCTCTTCTAGAGGATCATTTTGCTTCCGAGGTTTCACCTTTCGGGTGATTCTGGGATTTCTTATGGATTTTATCCAGTTCGGCTGTTTCCTCCTCCAAGGTAATGTATCTTGAAGCTTTGTGAAGGGCGTCATCGATAGTTGGGGGAGGGTTAAGCGTTAGCTCGGACCAGAACTCTGATTTGTACCAAAGGCCTCTTCTAAGGGCTTCGATGGCAACTTGATTGTTGGGGTTCGAGAGTTTAGTCCTGACTGCTCTGAATTTCTTGATGTAGGTTCGTAACGAATCTCCCATTCCTTGCCTGATTTTCCAGAGGTCAGCCTCGGATGCTTGCTTGAGGATATGGGTTGAGTATTGCTTCATGAAATCATTGGTGAGCTGATCGAAGTTATCTATTGAGTTTGGCTCGAGGCTTGAAAACCATTCGAGAGCTATTCCGACCAGGTTCTCAGCAAAGGTTCTGCAATAACCTGCTTCGCATTCTTCTCTTGTGAAGTGAGCTTTCACTATAGCTAATCGGAAGGCTCTCAAATGAGCCTTTGGGTCTGAGGTCCCGTCATATTCGGGAATCCTAATTTTTCGGGTATCTCTTATGTGAGAGGTAGCGATTTTGTTCGTGAATGGGGTTCCACGGGTTTCCTCAATCAAGCTCTCGATTTCGGGAGCTGAGCTTGTTGCTTTGTGTACTTGAGCGTTCAACTTTTGGAGAGCTGCGTGAGTTTGCTCCATGTATCGGCGAATAGCCTCAGGTCCTTCTAGGGGAAGGACGGTTGGGTCATCATGATGGATCTGATGAAGAGATTCTTGATGGAGTCGAGCGTCGTCGTTCTCCCAAGCGTTAGGTGAGCTAAATCGCTTGCTAACTCTAGGGCCACCTTGAGGGACGCGACCAGGGGGGTGAGCTGTAGGATCAGCTTCCATCCTCGGGTGGCTGTCTCGATTAGGGACCGCGCTCCCATTTTGGTGAGCTGAAGTCGGTGTTCTTCCCCTAGGAGGGAAAAGCATTCCTTCTCCGGACCTGAAAATAGGTGGCGGAGGCGGTAATCGTGTGCTCTGTTCGTGAACCCTATTGGGTGCAGAGCTTGTCGTCGCTACGTTACTTCCCATAGCGCTAGTTACAGGTGGACTGAATACTGGGGTTGTCCCAGTATGAGGTGTCCGGGGAACAGGCTCTTGCCCATCACGAGCAGTGCTGTTTGGGGAAAAATCCAGGCGTTCGCGAGGGAAGGTGGATTCGGTCAGTCGGTCTCGGAAGGTGACTCTCGATCCTTGTCGTTGCGACAGATGAGTCGTCTCGGTTAGAGATCTAGTCACTTCCTCGAACTGTTGCTGTCGAGCAGTTAGCTGCTGCAACGTGCGCTCGTTATCCTGAGCTCTTTCTACCAATTGTACCATCATTCGACGTATCTCGGATAGCTGAGCTTCCGAATGATTCGGAGCGGGTTGACGCTGTGGGTTTTCGGGGTGTGTGACCCCCGAGTTGTTCCCACTGGAAGACCTTGGGTCCGTCATTTCAGTTTGGTTTGGTTGAGCGTTAGCTGGAGGCTGTTGCTCGGATCAGTGATCGGCGGATCGAGGTTCTGGATTCTGGGGATCCGAGTCTCTCCTGTTCAGTGAGCCGTCGATCTGGATCACGGGATCAGGAATGGATGGGCTCGTTGCCTGGTTGGATGGATCCATTCTCAAGTTACGGAGTGAAGGATTCAATTATCTGGTCCCCACAGACGGCGCCAAAATGTGAGGGGTAAAACTCACTCTCTAGTTTAGGTTAGGTTTAGATTGAGGAAAAGACAATCGTGGGCTGAATCCTGTTAGAACTTAAAGAATGAATAAGATTGTATTGACGAATAAGGATTACAAAGATGATTAAGATGAATACAAAGAAATCTCTAGATGATTTTGAATGATAATATATGTGAAAGTTCGTCGAAAGGTCCTCCTCTTTCCCTTCATATCTTCCTCCTTTAAATAGCCTCAGCTCCTGTTTAACCTCTCCTGATTAGTCTCCGTGATCATACGCCCCTATCCTCGTATCCTAGGCTGTTTTACTAGGTTCCTGCGAGAGAAGCCGGACCTCTTCCTTGTTACCTCTTTCTCGTGACCTCTTTTATCGAAATCCTTGGAAGTAGCCTCTGTCTTTAGGTGTGCTCTATTCTCCTTTGAAATGACAATTCACACGTGGCCCATTATTAGGCTTAATTTGATTGATCCGCTAATTTCAGCTAACGGGCCATATTTGGGCCCAACAATCATCACCAGGCTGTTGGTATAAGGTAGAATCAGGTGGCTTGTCTAAGATCTCTTTACCCTCTTTGGTAAGCTGGTCCATGATCACATCAACATTGCTACTGATTATGAAGTCTTCTCTAACGGTTAATTGGTATGTGAGAATGGTTGGCTGAATAACTAAGTGCTGAAGGGGATAGTTCAGTTTAGGATGCGAGATGAGGATCAGGGAGAGACTTAAGAATGAGTGTGGTCTAGTAGACAAGCAGGAGTAAGTCAGTTCATTGATGGACCAATGAGCTAACAAGATCTGTGGATGTGATAAAGGTAAGATCTAGTAATTACATGCATACATCTAGATAGAACGGTCTATGAGATTGGAACCTCGAATTTGCATTACTTGAACTGTGTTAAGGATCGGTCACTAAGCTAATTGGTAATTAAGTGAACCAAGGCATATGCGATTAGATTGGACAAGTGCTTGATTAATATTAGATCAATGATTACTAAAAGATATTTTGTTGTGTATAAGTACAAATGATCTATGCTATGAACGAGAAAGGAAGTCTTTAGCTAAGATCTAGGATAGTCCTCTTCCAAATGACGAAATTAAATAAGAAGAGTTAAAAATAGAGAATTTAAGCTAGTAAGTAGCCCGAACGACATAGCACTTCGACCGCGGTCTAGACGACCAGATCGGGGTGCTACGAGTGGTATCAGAGCTATTAAGCAAAGAAATTAAGTTTAAACTAAAATACATTTATCTTTTCGAAGACACATCTAAAGAAAACCTTATAGTTAAGCATACTCGATCTGGAGCAGTCAAAGGATGAGAGACTTATCATAAAATGATTCACGATATAGTGATTGCATGATTAGTAACCAAATAATTTGAACCACTAAAATTAATGCACATACTGTTGCATAGGATGGTGATCATTGCCAATTGAACAGACGTGAGAAGCCATTACCCGTGAACTGTCGGGGTTTATATTTTGGTTCACTCTTTTTTCATTGAGTTTTGATTGATGTAATACTGATATTAGGTCCAAGCGTAGTCGATTATAAAAACAATGGCATCTAAAAGAAAGAAAAGGAAAAAAATACCCAGTTTTTTATTTGTTAAGTCACTTCCGCGCTTCTATATAAATTTACTTCCCGAGCGCATTCTACATTCAGTTGACCCTATTTTTATATTGCAAACTAAGATTTTTAAATCCTTTTTGTGTAAAACTAGCGATGGTAGGTTTACTTGAGGTCTGCCTATCACTCATTTTCTTCCTTGTATATCAATCTGTCTTTCTCCGCAAGAAATCTAACAGCGGGCCGTTGTTGAAGAACTGGCCTTTCCTCGGGATGCTTCCAGGAATGCTCGTCCAAATCCCTCGACTATATGACTGGACCGTCGAGGCTCTTGAGGCAAACGATCTGACTTTCGCTTTCAAAGGTGCTTGGTTTAGTGGAACAGACTTGTTATTCACGGCTGATCCGAGGAATATCCATCACATTCTAAGCTCAAACTTTGGCAACTACCCTAAAGGACCTGATTTCAAGAAGATATTTGATATTCTGGGAGATGGAATCATAGCCGTTGATCTGGAGTTGTGGGATGATCTGAGGAAGTCAAGTCTTGACATATTTCACCATCAAGATTTCCAGAAGCTCTCAGAGACTAGCAATACAAGTAAGCTCAAGGAAAATCTTGTTCCGTTTCTTGATAATGCTGCTGAGAAAAATATTATCATAGACTTGCAAGTTGTGTTCAAGAGATTCATGTTTGATACTGCTTCCATTTTGATGACTGGTTATGATCCAATGTCTTTATCCATTAAAATGCCGGAGGAGGAGCTTGGTGAAGCTGCAGATCTCTGCGAAGAAGCGATCTTCTATAGGCATTTCAAACCAGTGATCCTGTGGAAGCTTCAAAACTGGATTGGGATCGGACTTGAGAAGAAGATGAGAACTGCTTCGGTCACTATCAGTCGTATGCTCGCGAAAATCATATCTTCAAGAAGAGACGGGATAAGTTGCGGGGAAAGAGAGACATCAATGAACGCCTTAGCGTATTATATGAACGCGGACACGGCCAAATATAAGCTCTTGAAACCGGGTGATGATAAGTTTATAAGAGACGTTATTTTTAGTCTATTGGTAGCAGGAAGAGACACTACAAGCTCCGCTCTCACTTGGTTCTTCTGGCTTCTTTCCAAGCATCCCAGAGTTATGGCCAAGATCCGACATGAGATCAAGACAGCAGCTCTAGAGAAGCTCGTGTATCTACATGCTGCATTGTTAGAATCAATGCGACTCTACCCACCAGTTCCCTTCAACCACAAGTCTCCTGCAAAGCCAGATATGCTTCCAAGCGGGCACAAAGTTGAAGCAGATTCAAAGATTTTGATCTCCATCTATGCATTGGGGAGGATGAAGTCTGTGTGGGGAGAAAATGCGTCAACTTTCAGACCAGAGAGATGGATTTCAGACAATGGAGATCTAAGACATGAACCCTCATATAAGTTCATGGCTTTTAATGCCGGTCCAAGAGCTTGCTTGGGTAAACATTTAGCTATTTTGCAGATGAAGATGGTGGCGGTGGAGATCATGAAAAATTATGATTTCAAGGTCGTTGAAGGTCATAAGATCGAACCAGTTACCTCTATCATCCTCCGTATGAAACATGGTCTTAAAGTCACAGTCACTAAGACCATATGATCCTAATGCTTGCTTGGCTTCTATAGGTCACTTGCGAAACCAATATTTTTGTATTTTGTTTAAGCCATTTCAAGTTTCTTGTTGATTAAAACCGTTGTAATAATTTTATAGTGCCACGAATATCGAATAAACCAATCTAAATCAAAATCAAAATGAAGTAAAACATAGAACGAGAAGTCATAATGTTTTAAGTAAATAATTTTGTCACAAAATAACGTAAGACAAGATACCAGTTCGTAAATCCCACTAGGAAAACACAACTCTAAGATTCAAAGGTTGTACTCAAGAAGATATCAAAACACCAGTAGTAACAGAGCAAGCCTTATGGAGATAGAGGAGGAGAGTGAAGAAAAGCCTTTCTCACTTGAAGCACTTGGCGTCCAAGAGGGCCTCACCTTCAAAAGGCTCAGCATCTTCAATCATCTGGCTGACGCGCTCTTTCTGTGCTTCGTCCGAGATATCGACCTTGGTCCATTCGTAGAGCTCCATGTCGTAGACCTCATCCATAATGAATTTGGGGATTTCTGGTCCACGGAACAGCCACAAACCCTTCACCTTGAAAGGAGCCTCAGACCCGCAAATGAGCATCTTTCCAAAAGCGTATTTACGTGCCAAGTCCATTCTCTGGAGGAACCCACCAACCTTGTTGAGTGTAACAAAGGAAACCATGTTCTCATCATTGTACTTGTAGTCACAGAACCATAGTGAGTACCCCTCTGGATCATACATGTCCCAAAATCCTACATTGAAAGCAGTCAGATTAATAGAATGCAACTGTGATCAGCAACTTAAATATTAGGTATAAGTCTACTGTATCTAGCGAGTTAGTAAGAGAGCAGTTAGGGAGAGCTGAGTTTATAAGGATGTCACAGCAAATAGTTTCTACTGGGAGTATATCTGATTCAGAGTTCAGAGAAAATAAGAACATGAGTTTCATGGGTTTGTACTTGTCTAACTGATCTAAATAAAAAATCCATGCATCTAATTAAACCAAGGATGCAGTCGCAGGTAAAGAGAAAGTCATCATCACATATCCTACCTTTGATGGCAACCTCACGGAAGTTGGACTTGGTGTTAGAGTAAAGCCTCTTCCACTCATCAAGAATCATTGGGCTAGGTGGTAGCAAATCAAGAGGATTCTTGGCTTTGGGCTTTGGTGCTTCTTCCTCCTCAGCAAACTTTGGTGCCTCTGCAACAGGGGCAGCCTTCTTAGGCTCCTCCTTGGGCTTTGCAGGCTGCGCAGCTTTCTTAGATGGAACTGGAGGGACAGCTTCGGTCTGCTTGGCATCACCAATCACCTTCTTGAAGTTAGGTTGGTTGACCATTGTCCAGAAGTATCTCTCAACATGAGGGAACTCAGAGGTAAAGCTCTTGGTCATCACGGTAGCAAATCCCAAGTTCAAGTTGCAAATGGTTACAATATCTGCGAGTGTAACAGAGTGCCCAACAAGGTAAGTGTTGGAGGCGAGATGTGTGTTAAGAGCATCAAGTCCTCTCTTCAATCCAGCAATAGCCGCTTCCTCAGCCTTCATGCATATAAACATTTTAAGAAGAAGAGTTGCATGCTTTTGAGCACAGAGAGTAAACAAAAGCGCTTACTGGAGCAGAGAAAGGAGCAAAGCCCATCCTTGGAGCGAACCACCTCAACATGTTAGCATCAATCTCCAAGGAGGCAAAATCAATCCATTGCTCAATGTGAGCCTGAAGTAGATGCACATAGTAAGCAATTCACCAGAAAGAAAAATGCAAAAACAAATCTTTCAATTGCCTAGGGGATGTTCAGGCGCTTACGTAATCAATGAGGGAGGATCCATTCAAAGAGTTGTCACCATTCAAACGGCTCACTGAAGTGTGAGCAGCAAAACATTCATTATAATCCAAATAATGACAAGAAATGAACCACAAAAAACAGAAAGACAAGGAAATGAACTAATACCGTATCGAGTAATGGCATTGCTCTCAAAGATAGGACCTTCAGGGGTCTCAAGCACGGGAACCTAGCAGGGCCATAACCTTTCATTAGCTAACAGATCACATAACTAAGTAACTAATGAAAAGAGATTCAATCAGCACCTTTCCAATGGGGTTCATCTTGAGGAACTCAGGGGTCTTGTTAGTGACGCCCATCTGAAAGTTGGAGGCCTCCTCGATCTTAACACCTGCATACTCTGCAGCGATGAGTGCTTTGTAGGCACCTTTGTTACCCTTGTAAGAGTGCAAAACCTGAAAATATTCATTAACGAAAATCAGCAAATTTTTGCAAACCCACCAAACGAAGAAGAATCGAGAGAGAACTGACCAAAGCCATTGCACAGACGGAAAAGCTACGAACTCGGAGGGTTCTGAGTTCAGATCTAGCACCAAAGAAATACGAACGTAAACAGTGAGTAAAAGAAAAATCGATATGATAAGCAATATGGACAAGATCGATCTTACGAGAGGTTCTGCGAGTTTTCCGTGAGCGAGACAAATTATATTGCGGCGGCGGAAAACACTATAAAGAGAGTGTGCAAACGATGGGAATTAGGGTTCTAGAAGGACCGGATACGGTCTGTGGAGAATATTCTCTGTTTGGTTCTATTCGGTTTGGTTTCTGGTTTTCTCAATCTATTTTATGAATTGCTTTTTCTTTCGATTTCTTTTTGACCAATTCCTTCGATTTTTCTCAAGATGTCCGATATCCACACATTCCGATCAATCAGAAATATTGGGTATATGCTCGTCAAAATATATCATATTTCTATTATTATTTTTTGTGTTTACTTTAATCAATTTTATTCTTATTTTTTTAAGAAAAAAAAATACACTCATAATTTTTGAGTTACTTAATCTAAAATTTAAAGTTTAGAGTTAAAAAATAGGATAAGGTTTAGGAATCAAAAATTTAAAATTTTAACTAATTTAATAGTTTTTTTGATTTTTTTTAAATAGTATTTATGAATATTTTTAGTGAAAATAAAGATGAATAATCTAATCTATTAAAACAGAAGTACAAATTTGAAATAACCCAGACTTTTTCTAAAAAATTACCATACTATGCCACTGGAATTAATTCTACAGATTCACTAAGTTTAAAATGGCTTTCACCGTATGAAAAAATGAATCAATCAGCCCATTAACATTTATTTAATCTAATAATTGCATTTCTATCTCTCTAATCATTAAATGGACTACATCAATTGTATACAATCCCAATATCTAATTGAAAACGGTTTATATAAATTAGTAAACCGAGAATGTTATATCAATTGTTAAGATCTAATTGAATTAAAATACAAACCATAACTAATACACAATTTTAGTGATGTAATTATTGATTAACACCACTAAACCGAATCAGATGGACTACATGAATTAGATACAATGTTAAAACCATTCCATTCGGTTCAGTATATTTTAATTGTATATCAATAGAATTCAAAGTTTCTTTTAATTTTATTTTTTCTCAAATAGAAAATCCATGATTATAGATTTTCTAACAATTTACTTGCACTTAGCATTAAAACAAAGATATGTACGTGCAAAGCTTACAATTCAACGATCCTATCAATTTAGTATATTCAAAACTGTTATAATATCAACTAACTATTCATAAAATCATTGACTATTTTACTAACTTAACATAACAGTTCCCTAAATTAAGGGATCACATTGATAACAAAAATATATATGATAGATATATTGCAAAATCTTCTATATATTCCTAACTTGAAAATGCTTACCATTATGAGATAAAAAATCTAACAGTGATTAGCGTCATTTGCAAGTGACTTTAAAATATTCCTAACATTTAGTATATTCTTATTCTACAACTTGTAGATCACACTTTCAAATAATTAGGACTGTATTTTTGCTACCGTAAATATTTCACCAATATATTATATATATATACTCTTCATACTACATCAAGGACTACATCTAATCTATTAAAACAAAAATATAAATAGGAAAATATTTGCTTCTATCTAATATTTACAAGGAATGCCACTGATATTATCTTTGCATCCAAACATCTAAACATTACTACCTCCGTTTCGATTTAGTTGTCGTTGTAGAGAAAATTTTTTGTTTCAAAATAAGTGTCGTTTTATAATTTCAATGCAAAATTTATTAGTTTTATATGTTATTCTATTTTTCTATTGGTTGAAATGTGGTTAGATGTATAGGTAATTGTGTTTTTATCTAGAAAATATGTAAAATTAAATGGTTTCTTAATCTGCACGTAAAAACCTAGAACGACAACTAAAACGAAACGGAGGGAGTAATTTTTAACAAGAAAAAAAATAAAAACCTATTAACAACTTTTATCATTGGAATTGAAGATTTAATTAAAAGTGTATTTATGTTTTCCAAAATTTTATAGTAAAAACAGAATTATATATATATATATATATAGCATTAATGGGCTTTTAAAAGTGTATTTATGTTTTCCATTTACTAAAAATTTTAATACTGTAACATTAAAAGTGTATATATGTTTTCCAAATTTTTATAATAAAAACTGAATTATACATATATATATCATTAAATTAGTTTTGAAATTTATTATAGGTGACTTTTTCTCATATTCATATAAGCTAACTATATTTGAACTATACAAAATAAATAAATAATATTAATAATTTTTGATAAAACTGAACTTATTCATTTACGAAAACAAAATCATGTAACTTTCCATAACAATTTAATGACTAAAATACATACTAATATTTATTATTATTGGTTATATATACAAATAAATACAATGTATTATTCATTTGCACGATATATATCTAATAAGAATAACTTATATAATTTATAAACTTAAAAATTTTAATCACTATATAATACAATATATTACAAATACAATGGATTCGAACCTTACGTATATTTAGGGTTAGGATATTTAGACTGAAATAAAAATATCCAAACCAGTTTCTTTTTAAATTAAAAATAAATAAAAAATAACTATTAACCATTTATATAGTCTATCTAAAATTATTATTTAAAAAAAAAACTTAAAAAATCATTAAAACTTAAAAATCATTAAAATTTAATAAAATTAAAACTTTAGTTATTTTATATAATATATATATATAATATACATAGACAAATATAATTAAATTTTCAATATTTAATATTCAGATCTTTATCTGGATCCGTATATCCATACCTAAAATTTTACTATTTGAATATGTATCCGGATTCGCTGAATCCATAAAATCACTATTTAGATCCCTATCCAGCCCCACAATATCCGTTTATTGGAGCAAATCTCGGATCGGATAACGGATATCGAATATTAAGCTCCAGTTATATATACAATTTTATCAAATAAATTGCTTAAAATATTAATAACACCCGCGCGGGCGCGCGGGTCAAAGACTAGGAGAGTTTACTCTCTCCCCTTCCGCCACGTCAGCGGTAAGTGGGTTCCACTTGACATAACCAACTGAACTACATGAGATTTTGTAAACTAGAAACCAAATTTATATTAATAATATTACAGTTTGATCTTTTCTAAAGGTGTCCACGATACCATGCGAGTGAATCCAAAACACGTGGAAGATCGGATGGTGATTGTAAGGTCAGTAAATAATAATTCGGAGACTTTGAAAAAATTAACGAACCGATCATGAGATGAGATGGGATCCACGGGCCGAGAGCGCGGACATGGGCAGCCTATTAACCGTGGGTGTCAGGACGTTACATCATTATTTCATGTCAACAAGCAAATTAAAGATTTTATCTCTACATATAAATTAGAATTTTTCATAAAGTAGTATAAAAAGTTTTAGGGATTAAACTTCCTGATCTTCAAATTATCTTATGTATATAACTTAATGTCGTAATTTTTTAATTTTTATTCGACTTTCTAATGAAAATTACACTTCACTTGAAGACATAACAAAACGGTAGTGAACTCAATGGAAGTAATGACTCCAATATTGCAATACGCCAAAAAAACAAAGATTTAGACAAGATACGAACAACAAAATCTCATACACACTTAAAGCATAAGAAAACGGATCCGGCCCCGCGCTTGCGCAGAAGCTATATTTCTAGTATCGAAAATGTCAAAGTTTTTTAAATAATCAAGAGGAGCTACTACTTGGGTTTGTGTAAATGTGAACTCTTTTGTTGTTGGATTTTTATGTACTTTCTGTTTAAACTCTTAAGTATTTGGATCCTAATTAAATTTTGATTCTCGTGACTTTATTTATACCAATTTATATTTTTATTTTAAATATTCTATAAACAATTATAATGTATATCATATTTATGTTTATTGTATATCTATTATATTTACATATAACTTATATATTTATTGTATTTATTACTATAGCATTATTTATAATATTTCTGCCATGTATACCTCACATATACATCCAAAATATATTTCTAGGTGATATACGATCAACCGTTTGGCCAGCGTATTTTAGAACACTATACTTATATATAGGATTTGATTATCCATATTTTTCTATATTTTCCTTATTTATTTAATTTTCTCTATATTTTTGCTTGTTTTTTCCATATCTTCTCTATAACTTTTTTGCGAAATTTGCAAACTAAACATACGGATTTTGGGTTTAAATTTTTTATAGGGTTTAGAGTACCCTATGAGTCTTTACCCATTATTAACATCCCTACTTGTTCATTATCATCAACAAACACATCTTTCATAATTTTTTCATTATGTCTCTTTTTCACCTAAGATAACTGATGGATATTTTCATTATGTCTTTTTCCCTTTGATCATCAAAACCAAGCTTCTTAGATCGGAATTTTTTTCCGCGTATTTTAATTTGTTACAGTTATGTTATGTTTGTCCAAATATATTATAATAACGTTGAATTCTAAAAATACATGTTAATTTAGTATTTTTAAAATAATGTTGAGTTTTCAAAGAATGTCCAGAACTAAAGATTCAAAAGTTGTCTAACACAAAGCTATAAGTTTTATAAAATCAGTAATCAAAGTTGTATTCCTCACAAAGCCGAAAAGACAATATATATAACAACATAAAAGATTCTAGTCGGCCATGTATTGTTCCGACTCCTAATTGAACAAGGAAAATATAACTAACATAGAATAAGAAACTAGAAAACGAAAGCCAACTAAATTAATGATGTTCGCTACATCAATTACCCAACTCCACTTCCCAAACGGGGGTGACTACGGCAGCCGTTTGGTGACGACGCGTCACGCAGTGGAAGATCAGCAGCCCCAGGAGGAAGACTGCGATGAGGCCGAGCAAGAAAAATCCCCACGTCAGCGGAACTCAGGAATCTGCAAACTCAGGTGGGGTGTCTTGGAGTCCCATCCTGAAAAACCATAAACGTTATTAAAAACATCGAAATGGTTTATACGTGTTCCATTTTAGCTCAATTGGTTAATTTCAAGTCTTTAAACACACCCTTATACCCGAGTCCGAACATCAATTGCAACATTTAGCATACAGTTTAGTTAATTCTTTTGGACTTGTAAAGTTGTAAGTAAGACCCAAATTTAACTTGTCTTGATTAAAAAATTCACAATTTTTATAAGCTTTTATGAAATAGTTTCAAGAAAATAAAATAAAAATATTTTTTAAAGACATCTTGTGGCTTTGTGACATTTTTAAAGAGTATATAACAGTTACCCATAGACAGTGACCAATCCTCATCTTCAAGATCAACTCTGTTGTGGAAAAGGAAAGGTCGATCCAACTTACCAGTACTCTTGACGTTGGTTTATGAAGGAAAAGAGGAGAGAGTTGAGTTGACTAAGTATTACCAATACTCTAGCCAAGCAAGAAGGTTTCAAGAGGAAAAAACTTTGGTGAATATCACGTGAGATGCACGTTTGTTATACAAGAGAGAGGGAGAGGGAGAAAAAACCGGTTTGTTATAAACCAAATGACTAAACCAAATATGTATATCTACTGGTATTCTCTAATAAATGTCATTTTTATCTCTTATTTTTTCAAATCCTTTGTTCCGTCCGAACAATCAATTATCTAATTCGATTCAATATGTAGCCATGCAAAAATTTGGTGTCTCAAATATCCGGAAAAATTAGATTTTTAATCGGAAATCGATATGTAAAAATAAAATAAAAATTTAAAAATAAATATAAAATATAAAATAATATAAAATAATAATATTTATTACAAAATATTTAACTTTAAATTTTTTAATAACTAATATTATAAAGTTAATAAATAAAATATTGTAAATTTTACATAAAATATAATATTTATATAATTTATATATATAATTCTTTCAATATATATATATATATATATATCGTGGATCTGCCCCTGCCTATGTTCCATAATATTTGTAGGTAAAATGGTGCCAAAAATTACGAATTAGCTATTTTTGAATGGATTAAATCCAAAATCTTATTTAGTACTCTTTCCGTTCCATAAATATAAATGTTTTTTAAGAAAAAATTCACAAAACTATTTTTTGTGTTTCTATGAAAATATTATAAATTTCAAGAAAATTAATTGATTTTATTGAGTTACTATAATTTAAAAATTATTGAAAAATGAAAATTACAGAAAATAATACATTTATTACCCCTGTTCGTTTTAAAGACGCCACTACCAGCGGCTGCAGCCAATAATTACACCGTGACGGAAGAAATTTTATTGACGTTGAAACTAAAACAGACGCAAACTGATAATCAAGGGCATGAAACTGGAGTTGAAGCTGTCGCTGATATTTGCAGCGTCGTATTTACTGATTTTTATTTGCCGCGGCGACTTAATAATCAAATCCATTTTGTCTTGACTGTGTTCTGTTTGTCGTAACCGTAGAGATAATTTTGAGTCGCAGCCGCTCGTCGCAGCGTTGATAAAACGAACAGGGGTATTATAGTGATTTAATGCGTTCTTTGTAAAAGTATTAAAAAATCTATCATTATAAAAAGGAAAGAGTATAATATATTTGGACATTGTTGTTAAGTTAGTAAATATCTATCCAGTAGTAACTAAAACTATTTGGTCAACGCAATAATTTGACATTTATGTAGCGACACCATTAGGAGTTGATTCGTGGAGAGGTAGAGATAAAGGGCTTTGTTATCTTATGAAAAGGTCCGGCGATGAAAGCTTCCCATGTTCTTGAAACAAGATCAATGAAAATCAAGAAACCCTAGGTAACACAATATTAGCATCCTCTTTGATTGATTAGGGTTTCAAGATTACTTTTACTTGGAAGGGATGATATGAAGTGAATCTTTGTATAGGATTTTATATTCGAAGGAGTGTCTATTGCTATTGTCTGATTCGTTTGGGGTTCGAATCAGACCAAGCAGTTTGGTCTTGATGGAGGTTTCTTACGATTCTTTTGTTTTGTTTGTTGCTGCCGAGATTCCTTGTTGGGGAAGTTAGGATTGGCCGTGTTTCTTGTAATTTCTTCTCTCTTTCAATCATTCTTTTACTAATTTTACCATTTTCCTTTGCTAATTATATCGAATCTTAATGTCTAAACTCCATTACAAAACGACAAGCTATAACGTCTCCTTAGTAAAGTAAGCCTTTGGACTAATAGCAAACCCCTCTATTAATTAGAATATCTATCCATATTATTATTTCAGAAATGATTTTGATTAATTGTTAATGTATCTATTTATTTTTATATTAATATTGTTATTAGTAGTTGACCCAAACATATTTAAATTTAGAATGATTAATAGTAATAATATATAATAATTCATTTTCATCATTTTCTAAAATAATTAATTTATATAAATCTTAAATATTTTTATTTATTAGAAAATTATTTAAATAAAGTTAATATTATGTAAAATAAATATAAGCTTTGTATTTTATAGTTTTATGGATAGAATTTATATAGTTTGGAAAAACATTTTAATAAAATAAATTAACATATTTTTAACTATCCGTTGTATTTTAAAAAGAGAAGCTAAAAATAATGTGGCAGCAGTCAAATTCTATATTACTAGGACCAAATTTTTTATTATGGGTATTAGAGCATGATTAACCCTAAAACCCCATTTGGAGTTATTATTTTTTTATTAATTTTATTTTGTCTGATTTAAAAAAATGTAAATAAAACAAACTAATCGTGGACCGCCACGTGTCAGTGGAACCCACGAACAGTATAAAACACATGCAAAGTCGACTCTTAAAATTGAAGTTTTTAGAACCAGTTTTTGAAATTTTGGTGGACCCTCTCCCCTCCCTTAAGAAACCCATAAAAGGGCCCATAATCATGGTCTTATGAACTATAGTTTGTGTCAAAGTCCAAATTATTAGATTTTGAAGATGTTGAAATCTACATTATCATAATCCATTGTTAGTTAGAAACATGAATTTGAGAATATATAAATGGGAATTTTTTTCTCAATTTACTAAATTATTTATTTCTTTTAAATCTATTTTATTAAAATAGGATAATGACCAACTGATGATGTTTGATCTAATTATTTATTACTCATGTATTACTTCTATATATTAATAACACTAAACCGTTAGTATTATTGATAAATGATTAAACACAAATATGATTATAAAGAAAAAACATAAATACTTCTATATATTAATAGCACTATTTTTTATATATTATTGATAAATGATTAAAAGTATATATAATTTTTAAAAACATAAATATAAAATTAAATTTTCAGAAAAAAATAAAACAAAAGGATACCCGCCCGTTAACGGGCGGGTCAAAATCTAGTAGTACTAATAGTGTGGTAAACATGAAAATTTTCCTAAATTCAAAAAAAAATATGGTGTACTCTGTATTTATAACATAAATTTATTTTCTATATATATATATATATTTAAAAATATATATGGCACTGTCGTTGTTGATGTATATTGAGATTTGCTCAAATCTATACTATTAAAACTAAAACTAGAACTCAACCTGCACAACCATATGGATATTTTTTTCAATTTTCAATAGATTAAATTTGAAAATATATATTTGTTCAAAAAAAATTTTGACATCTCAAAAAAAATCAAAAATGGCTATGATTTTAATGTCATATAGTATTATTTTCTCCTATCGGTAGTATAACTTTAAGCAAAAACTTAGCATAGTATAACTCATTTGTCATTTGATAAATTTTATGGTTTTTATTTATCATTCTCATTCTTTAATTATATTATCTTTATTTTATATTTGAAAAATAAATGAATATTCCTTTCTAACAAAGTCTTTGTAAAATATTTTGTAAATGTATTTAATCATCATTGAATATAATTATTTCTTACATAATTTTAATTTTCGTTTACATCAAAGCTAATCATATTTTAGGATAATAAGAATTTAAACTGTTAATTTTTGATTTTGTTTTAAAAAAGCTTCTAAAAGATTTTGTTAGATTTTTTTTAAAAACAATATTCAGTTGCATTGCAAATAAAAAAAGTAAAGATATTGAAAGATATTCTAACTAAAATATGTAAAATTTAATATAGTTTCTAAGAAATGGTCCAAATAAAAGTTATTTTGGTCTAAGTCCAAATAATTAAAAAAAAATCAAAGAAGTCCAAATATGTTGTAAATCAAAGAAAGAGAGGGAGAGAGAGAGAGAGAGAGAGAGAGAGAGAGAGAGAGAGAGAGAGAGAGCAAAGTCGTGAATGACTTGTATATTATTAGCATAAGGGGCTCCTTTATATAAAGATTACAACCGACCAATAAAAGATAAGATTACAATATTTTTTTATTAGTCTGTAAATTAAATTTAGCTAGTTTATTCTAAAATCTCGATAGATAAGGTCAATGACATTGGATCGTAAATATTTAGATGAAGTTAGGGTTAATTTCTAATTGTACTTATGTTTTAATAGATTAGATTGTTTCTCCATCAAACTTTCCACTCTGCAAACTTTTCAAATGCTTGATCTTTTATCTTCACAAAATATACTCATACCTTTCGCGAGTGATCATCAATGAGACTTCAGAAATAGTGACAGTTTCCAAGCAGGGGTGGACCAAGATGAGTTTTCGTATGTGGCACAAAGCCACACCCCCTCATGCCTTGGGTCTGCCCCTGTTTCCAAGTGACTGAGGCACTGTAGGAGAGCCCCAAAAATCAGCATGTATGCACTCAAGACATGCCTTGCTAATATGTTGACATGAGCCGAAACTGGCACGGTGAGCCTTTCCAACCACACAGATTTCAGAGAATTGCAGACTTGATACATTTTTCTTGTTGAGAAAACCCTTTATGACTAAGACACCAATACTCTTCTAACTCACATGTGATAATCTTCTATGCCAAAAAAATTTTACATCTTTTCCAGTCACCAAGTTTACTTCCTCAACATGACTACTTCCTCGAAGAAAGTAAATATTACTCTCTCGCTTAGCTTTCAAGACTGTCCAGCAACCTTTCTTTACTTTTAGGATTCCTTGTTCTGATGAAAATGAACAGCATTCACTCTCAAAAACTCCAAGTGACATCAGATTCCTTGAAACCTAAGAAATTTACCTCACGTTCTTAACCATGACATATGCCCCTTCTGATGTGGTCATCAGATCCCTAGCTGAACTGAAGCTCCATCAAAGTCTCCCCTCAAGCTTCTTAGGAGCCAGATGCGACATAGTTGTACTAGAAGGAGCATATAGCAAAAACCATGGCACCAATTTTAATAGACACCAAACTAATCAGAGAGTCTTGTAAAGTTGGAATAATTGTAAAAGCTTTAGGAAAGATAAAGATATGGATTTGACAATCCAGAGGTTCTCAAGCCCACCAGATTTTGAGTATCAACTTAGTGAAGGAAAATGAGCCCAAAAATGAAGCGGCCTTTACCATATCTACCTTCTTAATTCAATATGTATCTTATCAATCCAACAAGCCCAAGAACCGACGAAATGGCCAAGAGAAATTCAAGTTATGAATTATTTCACAAAACCGGTCAAACCGGTTCTCGACTTGCCTTATTTGGAAGCTCATGAGTTCAAATATTTGCAAACCAGATTATGGCGACCAGGAGTGATATCTAAAATTCTTGAGACTCATCTAAACGTTCAGAAGAGTTCACCATCATCCTTCCATGCACCAGTAGCCACATAATCAAGAGGATCCCCTTATTTGTCAACTTGCCTTACATCGATGCATTCACACTTGAAGTTAATGAAGACTGACACGTTTTGGAGCCTATACACACGTCCAGGAGTGTCCTAATGAATCACTTCTTCCTTCCCAAGCTATCAAGATACAAAGAGAACATCACAACTTCCTTTTTGGCTGAGATTCTCTCATTAAGGCCTAACGGCTAGTTTTTCTTAATTTCATTGTGTTTCTATTCTCTTAGCTTTCTAAGTCATTGTACTGAGCATATATAAGCTCACTAGTTGTCCCATTGTAACCCAAAAATCTTTTACCCAAGAAATAATAAACTTTTCAGTTTCTTTTCTTTAAAGTCTGTGTCTTTGAGTTATCATTGGTGAGTTATAGTGCTTGTGGATTCAAGTGTTATTCTTCGTGGTTTATTGTGCAGTCAGTCAACAAACTGTCCACTATCATCATCAACTCTTCCATCTAACGAGTTTTAAGGTTGATTTTAAGACTTTGAAAGCTTAGGCTTACATAATTTCTTGTATCAGGATGCATCTATCCTATCTCTTTTTATTTGCAATCCTTTGTTTTATTTTGTTTTGCATTCATAAATCAAAAATTCATAAAAATCGTTTGTTCATCTTAGTGATTTATTTTTTGTTTAGCATACACTGTAAAACCCATAAGAATCATTTTGTTATTGTTTCATCTAGTTTGTCTCCTTTTTTCCTCAAACCAAAAAAATGAATAAAGAACTCGTTTATCATTTGTTGCATTTAGTTGTTCATTTCTTTCAAAAAATTTGAAACCCATAAAAAGTTGTGTTTTTAATTTGTTCATCATCCTTTTGAGTTATATGCTTGTTAGGTCTCCTCATATTAAAAAAAAAAATCTTAAAAATTTGTTAGCATAAAGTTAGCATCCGATTTTCCAAATTTTGGTTAAGTTTTTGAAAATTTTCCTTTTCTGTTGACCCAAATCTAATTCTCTCCAAAAAAATTTGTGTTTGCAAGCTTTGTTTCTTCCTTTTGTTAATTTCTACCATACAGTAAAAGAACAATAGAAAATTCATTAGTTAATCTTTGTAAAGTTTTTCCTTAAAGTTAAAAAAAATCAGAAAACTCCCATCTTGTTTAGTATTTTATTTATTTATTTCTTTTAACTTTGTCTGTCATGTTTCTTTTTTAATCACTTGATTCTGAATACTTTATTTTATTCTTTGGCAGGTATTGATTCAAGTTAGATGGAGAGTGAAGAAGAAGTTGAAGAATACGTCACTTCAGAAGTAGATTGGAGAGAAGAAGCTGTTCCAGATTGTTGGAATAATGAAGAAGACTATAGTGACGGTTATTGGTACATAAACCCTGATCCAGACTGTATCCCAAACGATGAACAAGGAGTTCAGGAAGAACCAGAATCACTGGGCCAATATTCAGCTTGTTATGGTCCCAAATCTCAGTTCACTTATGATCAAAACTACTCATCTATTTATGAGAATAGTTTTGATGGGGAAATCTATGTTCAAGCTTGTCCAAGGAGAGTAAAGAACACCATGGCTGCACCAGAAAGATCTTACCATGGGAACCGATCAATCCATGTTCACAACAAGCCATGGAACCACAAGGGTGATCAGTTCTATCAAAATCGCTTGGATGCACCATCTATACAATTTTCTGGTCATAAGCAAGGACCAAGTGCATACCTAAGATGGGAGGACGACATGGACCAATGGTTTAGGACTTGGATAATTTCAGAGAAGCTAAAGTCATCTTATACAAAAGATACTCTAACTGGAGAAGCACAAAAATGGTGGAACCAACAAGATGCTGATAGGATCTATTTCAATGATCCAGCCTTTACTTGGAAATAGGTGAAGATACTCATGTATGGAGAGTTTTTAAGGAAGGCACAACACGCTCAGAAGGTTCCCTTAAGGAGATTAGTAAAGTCTCCAGTCTTGCAACCAGCCATTCAAAGAGAAGTTGTTTCCCAAAGAAAAAGCTCAAGACGAGTGCACAAACCTCAAGTCAAAAGAACACAAGGTTAGTACTCTAGCACTTTAAAACCACCTGACATTATTTGTTATAGGTTTCAAGGAAAGAGTCATCTAGCCAAAGATTGTCCAAGGAAAAAAAACCTCAACATCATCAAATTTGAGTCTTGAGGTGAAAGGAACCGAGAAACAATCTATTCAACAACTCAATGTTAGTGATCCCTTTACTAGAATGGATGATTCCTTTATTAGAATGGATAAACTTTTTGATGATACTATCAACATGCTTAGGGCCGGATTCATGAAAGAAAAAGTAATTTTAAATGCTAAAGAGCAAGCCTCCAATCCTAAACTTCATGTAAATAAGAAACAAGAAATTGTTTCACCTTCAGAGAAGTTAGAGTATCAAGTAGAAAGACTTAATTCTGTTTCTAGTAATTTCATGACTATCTTAACACACTTTTCTAGTGTACAAAATGTTAAAACTATTTCAAGTACTAATATGGAACTCATGGAAAAATGAGAAGGTTCAAAACCGACAAAGGTGTTCTTGGTTTCAAGTCAAAACCAGGAAGATACGACAACACCAGTGCTGAATGAACCTTCTGATTATGATGTTGAGAGTGTCAATGACACCAAAAATCTCAAATAAGAACCACCAGATGCTCAGCCTACCAATCAAAACCAGTGTAAGTTTTTAAACCCACATACACTACAATGGACTAACTTGACAGATCTATGTGTAAGTGAACAATTTTCGAGGTCAAAACTTCTTGAAGGAAGTAATTATGTGGTCATCAGATCCCTAGCTGAACTGGAGCTCCAACAAATTCTCCTCTCGAGCTGCTTAGGAGCCAAATGTGACATTGGTGTACTAGAAGGAGCATATCTCACAAACCATGAGGAGTTTAACCATGAAACAAATTTTCCTAGAAACCAAACTTGTCAAGTTGAAATAATTAAAAAATATTCACGGAATATAAATATATATATGGATTTTACAATCGAGAGGTTCTCCAGCCCACCAGATTTTGAGTATCAGCTTAATGAAGGAAAACGCAGCCCAAAAATGAAGCGCCCTTCACCAGAGCTACCTAATGAATTCAAGATGGATCTCTTATCAATCCAATAATCACAAGAACCGAAGAAATGGCTAAGGTAAATTCAAGTTATGAATTATTTCACAAAACCGAAAAAATGGTTCTCGACTTGCCTTATTTGGAAGCTCATGAGTTCAAACATTTGCAAACCAGATTATGGAGACCAGGGGTGATGTATAAGAATCTAGAGACTCATCTAAACGTCCAGAAGATTTTACCATCATCTTCCATGCACCAGCAGCCACATGATCAAAGGGGTCTCCTTATTTGTCAACTTACCTTACATGGATGCATTCACACTTGAAGTTAATGAAGACCAACAGCTCTCTTGTCTAAGATTCTGCGTTTTGGAGCCTCTAAACATGTCCAGGAGTGTCCTAATGAATCACCTCTTCCTTCCCAAGCTATCAAGATACAAAGAGAACATCACAACTTTTTTTTGGCCGAGATTTTCTCATTAAGGCCTAATGGTTAGTTTTTCTTAATTTCATTGTGTTTCTATTTTATTAGCTTTCTAAGTCATTTTACTGAGCATATATAAGCTCAGTAGTTGTCCCATTTTAACCCATGAATCTTTTACCCCAAGAAATAATAAACTTTTCAGGTTCTTTTCTTCAATGTCTTTGTGTCTTTGAGTTATCATTGATCATTCAAGCTTGTGTGAATTCACTTGTCTTAGTGATTGGCGAGTTTGAGTGCTTGTGGATTCAAGTGTTCTTCTTCATGGTTGATTGTAGAATCACTCAACATACCGTTTTATCCAATATCATCATCAAATCTTCCATCCAGTCGGTTTTAAGGTCAATTAGATCGATTGTATAAACCACCCCTCTTGTTGGATCGTCCATCACTTTGATCCAAGGATATTGGGAGCCGTTGACATCTTAGGTTTACATCACCTGCTGAAGTCTTATTCCGTCTAGTACCAATTCCCTTTACCAACGAAGTATACTCATTTGCCATCTTGATTGATCCATCATCACTCTCAGCAAGATATATAAACCACTCCTTCCTTGGTGTCATGTGGAATGAACAACCAGTGCCCTGTCTCCAAATCTCATTATATTAAATGCTTCAGAAACATTTACTTCAGTCACATTTAGAGATCCAATAAACTCAATACGAGTCACTGCAGAAGACTCTGATGTATCTCTTCACTTCCTTTCCTATATTGTTGCTTCTATTGGGACAATTTCTTTTGACATGGCTTCTGAGCCACAAATCCAACACGTAGGTTGGTTTACCTTCCCATGAGACTTTGACCTCCCTTTCCTTTGAACTTGTTATTGTTTGAATCTCGAGTAGAGTTTGAGAACAACACTTCACCATGAGACTTACTTCCCTATCCATTTGCATCAAACTCCAGCTGTTTTTAGTGAACGGAGTTAATCACCTCATCCAGAGTCACTTTGCTCTTATTGGATCTTAATGTGTCCCTTAGTTGATCAAACTGCTTGGGAAGAAACATTAAGAGCAGTATTGCCTGGTCCTCATATGAGATCTCCACCATGACGTTACTCAGATCTGTGATTGTCCTTATAAACTCATCAATGTTATTCTCAATAGAGACTGATTCATTCATACGACAACTGTAAAGGAATTACTTCAAATACATCTTATTTGGTAGTGATGTTTGCATATACTAAGAATCCAGAGTCTTCAACATACCAACAACAGTCTTTTCCCTGATAATCTTCTTCAAGATCTTATTTGCAACATACATGATTATCGTACTTTGTACCTTCCTTTGCTTCTATGCTAAGAATGAATCACCCTGCTTCCTTGGTTTCGATTCATCAATAGCTTCCTTCTCCTTAGAATCTTCAGATTTTCACTCTTTGCTCTTCATTTCTTCTTCTTGACTTATCGGAACATTCATAAGTCCAAGACGATCTAGATTGGGGAGCAATATCTCCGTACACATGTTGTAATTGATCAATCTGTTGAACTTCTACATCTCTGCCTTTGCAGAAGACATCTTGAGGAGATTCCTTTGTTTCTGCAATCAACAAACTCAGATTCCTTCACGTAACAGCCAAGAACATGTATCTAATACCACTTGTTGTGGAATAAAGTCAGAACGAGATTAGATTTGTTCACACTTGAATCGCATAAACTAGATCGAGTATGTATGAGATTTTGGGCTAAAGGAATCACAAAGCAAGAACGAAACGAACACAAAGAAATGGTATCCAATTCAA
The DNA here is from genome assembly GCA_905132765.1 of Moricandia arvensis. Taxonomy (NCBI): domain Eukaryota; kingdom Viridiplantae; phylum Streptophyta; class Magnoliopsida; order Brassicales; family Brassicaceae; genus Moricandia; species Moricandia arvensis. The sequence continues at coordinate 132,578 of CAJHQP010001041.1, forward strand.
GAGAAAAATCGCGACCCTACGTCTAGCCGAGGACTCCTCAGAATTCACTAAGCTCAATGAAATTAACGTTGCCGTATCACTCACCGGAAAACCTCGAGGAACCCTCCTCACTCACCGGAGAATGCTGAATCTCTCTCTCTCTCTCTCTCTCTCTATTTTCTCTCACTTCTTTCACTGTGTTTAATAACAACTGAATATTGTCCGCTAGCTGTGGACCCCACTTTGTAACAAATTTCAAAAAACAGAAAGTAAGAGATGAATCGATACAGCGACGTTTACAAACTTTAAATTAAACTAATTCCTAAACCAGAAATCAATTCTTGGTCTTCCAATCAGATTCCTAAACCAGAACCCTCTGATTGTCATGGTTTCCTTCAAACCAATTCTCAACAGTGGTGTTACAAGTGGTTTCATAGCCAAACCTAGACAACTTTGGAGTCTTGTGTGGGCTCACACTACCATGTATAATGATCTTAGGGAGCAACATTGGCTATGTGTTTTTTGAGAGGACGTGAATTGTAACATCCCGGTTTGTGGTTTATGTTAAAAAGCTTAAGGTAATTGATTTGGTTACTTTTGTTACCAAAACATACTTACCTTTTCAGTCACATATCCAGAAAGAATTCCAGAGTTAAGCGTGCTGGAATAGTAGCAGGATCGGTGACCTATCAAGAAGTGATTTGCTATATCGTGCAAGTGACACGAAATGAATATTAAAGCCGCACCCTAAGGGACACGAAATGGCACCGGCGAAAAAACACCATGAGATTCGACTCTTAAGTGTTAGAAAAGAACACTTCAAAATGAAGAAAACACCACGTCTGATAAGACGTGGAACAACGCTGATGACCATACGAGAAATAGTAGATTGGAGATTCCCAAACTCGCCAACACCGACGGGCATGAACGCATCAAGGTATGTGGATGTGTAGAAGAAAACAATAAAAACAATAAAATCTGGTGGTACGAGCTGCCGAAAACGTGAAAATATGGTAGAGAAATTGTTGGTGTATGTTCTTATGTTCGTTCTTAATGGCTAGAGAGAAGCACGCTTTTCTTTTATCCCAACACGCATTCTCTTCTGACAAATAATATAGAAAATTGAATAATTTTTCATAAGAGAATTTAAGATATTATACTCTATTAAATTGAAGTACAAAACAATATTTTTCTATTTTAAGTGGTTTTTACAGAATTTCATTTTTTAAAAACTAATTCTAACCTCTTCATTTTTGTTTTTTCTAAATAATTCGACGACATTTATTACAAAAGTACAAGACATAACTTACCTATTTATTTTATGTATTTTATTATATACTTTACATTCCTTTTCACCCTTGTTAACTATTTTATTAATTTTATTTACCATAATAATTCAGCAACGTTTATTTTAAATGCCAACCATAATAATTTTACTTGTACTAATAAATTGCTCTATTTGTGATAGTAATTCAAAACAGTTAAAAGAGATTTTTTATTTGCTTAAAAATCAGTTAGGAATGGGTATTTGGGTACCTAATCAGGTAAGGATCGTTTCTTTCGAATATCGTTTTTAGGTTTTGAAATTAGACTCTATTCGGATATAACTCATTTATGGGTGAGTTTTGTGTTGGGTCCTCATAGGTCTGGGTGGATTTAATTATGATGTATAGAAACATAAAAATATCTAAATAAATAATGTACCTAAAACAAGTTCAGATATATGTACCGAAAATAACTATATTATCCTAACCGATTATGTATTTTGTATCCAAACTAAAATAACCAAAAGAAATTATATTATTTGATTCGATTCGGGTTTGATTTTAATGTATATAAACCTAAAGATATTCAAATAATCAATATATAATTAGTTTTATAATGACACATATAAAATAGATAACACTAATGATAAAAAATAAACATTAATTTATAAAAAAAAAGTACAAGTTAATATTTACGTGGACGCACGAATCAGTCGTTAAGATTAGAAGATAAAAGAGAAAAGAAATACGTGCATTGCATACATCTAGACGTAAGGGTGATATAGCAATTAATACATAATATAAAGGGTGTATTCTAACCAACTAGTTATGGTTATAGATTTTTGTGGTTAATTTGTTATAAGTAGTGATCTTGATTTCAAATAATACTTTGATCTTCCATGATTTTAAATATCTCTTATGTTACAATTGATTAGTTTTGTAACTGTTTTTACATCTTGTGGATATTAAAAATTTATTCTATTAAAACATGATCATGACCAATTAATAAATGTTTAGTCCAATTATTTATTATTCATGTATTATTTATATATATTAATAATATTAAATTTTATATTATTAATAAATTATATGATAAATGATTAAACACAAATTTGATTATAAGAAATACAAATATAAAAATTATTTTTTTTTAAAGAATTTAAAACAAAAAATACATAATGGACGGGTCAAA